>JAHXMU010036058.1:0-39494 GCA_019455685.1 Philornis downsi
ATGAAATGAAATGAAATGAAATGAAATGAAATGAAATGAAATGAAATGAAATGAAATGAAATGAAATGAAATGAAATGAAATGAAATGAAATGAAATGAGATGAAGTTAAAATTAATTAAATTAAATTAAATTAATTTAAATGAGAAAAATGAAATAAAATGAAATGAAATGAAATGAAATGAAATGAAATGAAATGAAGTTAAAATTAATTAAATTAAATTAAATTAATTTAAATGAGAAAAATGAAATAAAATGAAATAAAATGAAATGAAATGAAATAAAATGAAATTAAATGAAATGAAATGAAATTAAATAAAATGAAATTAAATTAAATGAAATGAAATTAAATTAAATTAAATTAAATGAGAGAAATGAAATGAAATGCGTTGTCAATCGACTAATTCTTAAAGATATCAAGCCCGTGAAGATCGCTTAAGGCATTATTGTATTAAATGTATAATATTTTAATAATGTTGAAAAAGGATTACCTGTCACAAATGTGACGGCGTATTAGGTAAACCAGACCCACATTTAGGGCCATCATTTGAAAATTTGGATATGAGAGACTTTTCCGGAATGTATTAATTTACCAACTATATAGATAATAGAGAAAAACAAATTCCTTTGTATGCAATCTTCAAAATATCAACCGCATGAAGATCGCTGAAGACATAATATAACGGATCAGTTCAGATCCCAAATTCATAAAACACATAAATGGTAATGATGATGGTGCCAACCAGTCAATAAGCTACAGTGTATCCAAAAACGGCCGTAATATGGCGAAAGATCATCAGCGTCTTTGACTGAGTTAGCGTTGATAAAGTGGACCTGAACTTTCTGTATCTTACGAACCAATTCCTACTATTCTACATTATTATTGGGATATGAAACGCGTTGCCGCTCAACTGCAATTCCTACTATTCTACATTATTATTGGGATATGAAACGCGTTGCCGATCAACGCATAGTTCCGAAAGACCTAAATTTTCAGCAAAAATTCAACTTCGGCTCACATTTATAAAATGCTTTATAACTGCTGATGAGATATGGATTTACGATTTGAACACGTAAACTAGTCAACAAGCTTCAGGTTGGCGCCTTTTGGAGTAAGTAAAAACGAAAAACTACGTCCGAGGCGATCAGAAGTCAAAGAAATGCGAACCTTTTTTTTTTTTTGCGGAATTCTTGCGGTCAAATGGTAAATAAAGAATATCCTTTAAGAGAGCAAATTTCGCATAAATTTCACGGTACTATAACACATCATCTCACAGGACTATCATTGTGAATGAATTTTTGGTCAAAAATGGCTCCGTCGGACTTTTTTCTCTATTCATATCTCAAATTGTCACTTCGAGGCATCCGTTTTCAATCGATAGAAGAAAAAAAGAGAATTAACCTTAAGAAATGAAGCCTTACACAGAATATGTGTTTGAGAAATGCTTTGATGATTGGAGTATTCGTTTACAAGGGCGTGTTATTTCAGAAAGGACCTACTTTGTGGATGATGCAATAAATTTATATGAAAAATAAATAATTTGTGTAGTATTGATGAATGCTCAATACATTTTGTTGGAATACATATTTACAAGAGGAAAATTCGCACAGAAGATTTCGCGATAATCAAATAATATTGACTAATATGATTAAAAAATTATCGTCTAGAAGGCAAATCCTGCGATGCAGTCTAAATTTTAAATAGTTTAAAATCATATACAGGAATTGTAACTTTTAAAAATGGCTCATTTAAATAGTTTTCACACATTTGAGTCAATTTATGATTCAATTTCGTTAAAATCGTTTGATATAGTATGATTCAGGGAATAACAAGTAATTAAATTAATTTTATAAATAAAGATATTTGCTGTTCATAGAACAGATAATTTCGCGCCACTCATTAATTGAAATGTGCAAAAAAAAAACATGAATTAATCAGCTAATTTAATAAGCAAAATGCTCCGTCCCAAGTTTAACGATTTAGTTACAACAGCATTAAGCTGAAAAACTTACATCTGCCATGGGAAATAGACCAATGCATTATTTTTCGCTTAATAGTGGATAACCTACAAATTTTTTAATGTATTTTGATAAAATTCTGCTAAATGGCAGCTTTATAAATGATTTTAGTTCAGATTTATGACCTATGAAATTAATTGTACTATTTTAAAGATACATTTTTTGTTAAAATCTTATTAAACGACAGTAAACATTCTTTAAAGTTACTAAATATGCACCATCCAAACTTAAAAATAATGACCAATTTTTTAAAAATAAATCTAAAAATAATAGACTCGAAATAACGATCTAAATCGATTTGTATATAGACGATATTCAAATTTAAATTGAATGAAAAGAAAAAAAATCAAAATTATTTTAAATTAATAAACAATAAAAGCAAAAAAGAAAATCCATACAACTTAAGCTTTAAATTTATTTGAATTTAAAAAATTATAACTATAACATCATAAGTACTATGCAATTATTGCTGAGAAACCTTACTAGAGAATTGAATTACGGATGGACCAAGTACATAACTATTTTCCTAAGAACTGTTTAATATAAACAAACACAAAGAACGGGTTTGAAATGAACTATACAACTTATATATAGAAACGGTAGTTAAAAAATACACAAACAATATTTTGAATCTCTTAATTAAATTACAAATAAATACAAAACAAAACTTTAAGGAATTTAAATGGCAAAGACAACAACAAAAAATACAGAGGATCAATTATTTTATTCAAATAAAAATATATTTTCAGATTTGTTGTAGTAAATTAAAATAACAAAAAAGAAGAGAAACAAAAAAAAAAAAACATTTAACTAAAATCGTTGTTTATTAGAAATCGTTTAAACTGTATAAATGTTAGATGAAATCTTAGACAAAAAGAAAATACATGCAAGCAAATAAAACTTTCTTCGAATACAAGCGAAATAAATTCCTATGCGTAAATAGCAAAATTAAAAAATAATTTTTATTGGGTATGCAATCAAAACGCAGGCTACAAAATTGGGATTACGAGAGCTCTGGGGCGTAAAATGCATTCTAAGTTCAGAAAATTCTATATTATTTGAGCTATGACTGGAAGATATATCGAAATATTGGAAATCTCTCTGAGACTAAAGTACTAAGACGGATAGTATTTTCTCGTAAACATGGATAATCTATATAAAACTAGCTGATTAGGCAAACGTTGTTTTGTCATATATATATAAATATATATGTATGTATATATAATACATATGTAATACATGTACATACAATGTATAATTTTAAAATTACTATTAAATTATTAAATTCAATTTCTTATTTGATTAGTAACAAAATTTATGAGAATTGGTGGGTTGCAATCTTCATTGAAGCACCCTGTGATATACGACGACATTTTTCATTTTGTTATCAGGCGCAAGAACCAATAAAGCAGTTGGCTTTCCGACTCGTGAAGATGCTCATATAATTGGCTATGAGAAAAACATGCATTTTCTAGATTTAGAAAATTTAATCGTCATGGCGAATGCAAAACGAATCGAAAATTGAAGTCGTTTAAACTCAAACGGCATATCGGTTGAAATCTTCGAAATCCTCGGAATGAAAATTTCCTCACCTTTGAATTTTCCTTTGAGTACCGTCGCGAAAATCACATTGATCACCAGTTTAGTTATCACCAAATGCGTTCCATTACATAGTTTTGACTGGATTAGGTTTCGAAGCATGATTACTAACAACGTAACCTTTAGTCGTAAGTTGTGCGGTGATAAGACAGGCACATCCTAGGAGCATAAAAATTCAACAGGATAGTTGGTGGCTTCATTTCCGTGTAAAGACTTGAATGAATGAAGTGTACCACTGACTGCTTTCTGAATTACGAAGTTTAAGTCGTCCACATCTTTATGCTTTGCTGCCAAAATTGCTCGCTCACTTCGTTATTTTTGTGGTTAGCAATGATGTTTTGGAATACTTTGTTGCTGAGGTCGTCTTTCGATGAGACAAAATTACAGAAATTTGGAAGAAATTAAATCAATCCGCTCGATTCGTCGGCAGAAACTTGACCATTACCTATAGTCAGCAATTGCTCAGAGAAGTCTGCAGCAGATGTATCATTCGGTAATGCAGCTCTCATGTTTGTTGTCAGCTGAAGTTTCTTCATATAGCGCCATAGATTTGATGATTTGAGGCAAGCGTTTATTTCATCGGTCACAGTTGATCTTGGAAATACTGGCAGTTTTTGACGGAAATCGCCAGACAGTAAAATCATTGCGCCTCCAAAGCATCTCGAGTCATTGCGTAGATCTTTCAATGTTCGGTGAAGTGCTTACAAAGCGCGTTTATGCGCCATTGTGCTACTAAATCGTTGGCCATTCCGGAGTGTTTTGCAATATTACATGTTGGTTGTTCAATAATTTGAAAATCTAACGGCAATTTTAATGCTGAGTGAGCCTTGCGGCATCTTTGTAATAATGTTGCTACTATTCCAGAAGAGGCAACTGCAACCGCAATGTGCGATCTCACACGTACAATGGCTAAAATTATTGACATGAGGAATGTCTTACCAGTTCCACAAGGGGCATCCAGGAAAAATTAACCACCATTTCCGTCATCAATCGCTTTCATTAATGTATCAGAGACTTACTTCTGCTGGGAATTCAACAAAGGGGTACATTCGTTTCATCTACTAAGTCCAATTCATGGCGATGATATTCACGTTTCCGTTTTAATTCTTGATTAAATGCGTCGTTTATTCGAGGACTTGGGCTGGCATTCCTAACCAGACTAAACAACTACCGCACAAGTAACACATATTTTTGATCAAGAGCAAAGCCCGATTATGTATTTCCTCATTCATCTCAAAATCTGGATTTCTTGAACTGACACGAATTTGATGCAAAATATCTTCTGACATATCATCCTTGTATTTGTGCCACAGGTTAGATGGGTTCGATGGGAAGCATTTGGAAATGATGATAGCAAATAACGTGTGTATCCGACTTGGAGATGCAGAGGTAATTGCTTCATCAATTGTCGTATCCCAATAGTTATCGTTTTCTACCAAATTGAGTTCTCGGCATTCAGCACGAAATGTTAAGCATATTGTACTATTAACAGTTTGCAGTGAATGCAGACCAGCTTAAGGATTAAAGAAGTTTCACTTCTGAAGAAATTGTACATCAATGCGAGGGTATGCAGAAATATTTTTCAGCTGTTGATACACATTTTTGTTAGGTATTATATTATTATATTGCACACATTATTATTCACATATTTATTTTATTTGCCGTGATCTTACGATGTACTCGTATCATTTTAAGGCGCAGAAAGTTCGATTAAAATTGCTACAAGGAAAAATTCAATTAATAGTGTGTTTGGTCTGCCATTTTTTTACCATTTTTCTGGCAAACAAAGACTTTTGAAATATTAAATGAATATCAAACAGTGAACGGAATGCATGCAACAATTCATGTGATTTAAAAACAAAAGTCATGGAGATTCCAGACGTGAACGTCTGCATATCTTTTGCAGACGGTGCAAATGTGGCGTCGATGAAGTTCAACATTGACGAAAATTTGAGATTGACCTAGAAAAAGGTGCATTCACAATTGAGAATAAAAATAGTTTACTACAGGTATAATCATGGATTTACACAATCTTATATGCTACATCTTTATTGTGCCAAAAGATGACGTTTGAAGTATATGCGAGAGTTGTGTCCATATAGCAACTTATCATCTTTTAAACTGAAATACAGTGGGTCACAGCTTATTTTATGCAGTGCATACATAAAATTGTTAGGCTCTATAACTTTTAGGATGATATGAGTTTTGAAGAAAGGAGACTGCAGAAATGTTGTCTTATATTCAGCGAATATAAAACAATAAATAAAACCCCAAGACTATCGGCCATAAAATTGGCCACAGAAGTTCAAAAAGAACGACAGAAAATGTAGTGTCGAAACCGTCCGCAGGGTTCTTCGAAATAACGATTTACATGGCAGAGTTGCCCGAGAAAACCCACTTATTAATCAAAAAACAAAATAAGTCGTTTTAACTTTGCTAAGGACCACCTTTAGAAGGACCCGGATTTCTGGAACTCAGTTATTTTTTCCGATGAGTCAAAATTTTAAATATTTGGGTCTGACGTTATGAGCTACGCATGGCGAAAGGCAAATATGGAGCTCAATAAGAAATATTTAAAGGCGAATGTGAAGCACGGTGGTGGCAGCGTTGTGGTATGGGCCTGTATGTCTGCTGTTAGTACAGAATAATTAGCATTTATCAAATCTACAATGGACAAGTATAAATATCTTCAAATTTTAAAGGCAAACTTGCTCCAAAGCGCTGTAAATTTAGGCACACAGTCCGATTTTCGACTTTACCGGGATAACGACCAAACATAAATTTGGAATTGTTCAGTCGTGGTGTATATAAAACTGCCCACATTTGATAACACCACCAGCACAATCACCGAACTTGAATGTCATTGAAAATTTATGGGACACATTGGAGAAAAATATCGAAACCATAAGATATCAAAAAAAAAAAAAAAATGATCCAAAACGGGCTCTGGAATTAGAATGAAGTAAAATGTCACCAGGTATTACAAAAAAAAAAACTAGTTAATTCTATTCCTAGCCGTCTTAAAACTTTTATAGACCAGAAAGGGTACGATACCAAGTATTAAAACGTAAAGAATTTGTTGTATTTTTAATTGTAAAAATATCTGCATAAAATAAGCTGCGACTTATGTATTTGTATTATTTTTATATTTTTTAATTTCTTTGTATTAAAGTAATGAACATTACCAATAAATTTAATTCCTTTGTTAACTTTGTATTTTTTTCTTTCAAATGGCCTCCAAATTCCTTTTAATTTCGAATTGTGGCTCTAACAAAGCTTAGTATATGCACTGCATAAAATAAGCTGTGTCCCACTGTAAGTAATTTAGAGACTGTTTGTCAGAGACGTTTTCAATGTAATGCTGGTAGTGACAGTCAACTGAAGATTGTTTGATTTCGCGGTGGATATATGAGCTTTTTTTATAAAAAGAACGAAAAATTTAAGAAAAAATTAGAATTGAAAAATCTTATTTCTCGGAACACAAGATATAATTTCAGCTCAGTGAAACATGTTGATAATGTTTGCCATGGTATCCATTCTGATATTGTGAAAATTGAATAATCAATATTTCAACATATCCGAAGGAAAATAACAGGGATTTTATATCTCACTGGTTCAAGTATTCAGTATTCTGTTAAAAGAGATTCTGCCTTTTGCTTTCCAAAAATTTTTAACTCATGGAAGCAACAAACTTCTACAGAATTTAGAAGCTGGAAAAGTATCATTGATTCAATAGCTGGATTTTAAAGGCACAACAAATTTATATATTTATACCGATTGGTTCAACGTTTTGGGCAACTACGGGCTGTCTGTGATCTTCCGCGTGCCGGAAGACCTCGTGCAGTTCGAAATGATGTGGCCTTTGCTCGAGTGCAAGTAAGTATTGGGGAAAACCCCGAAACTTCCACCAGGCGACGTTCTCAGCAGTTAGAGATGTCTAGGCGGTCTTTGCAAAGAATTATACTTATGTTACATCTTTTCCTATATAAGATGCAATTGGTTCACGAGTTAAAACCAAATGATGCACAAGAACGCATTCAATATAGTCGCTGTTAACGTTACTTATGCGCCACCCTTTAGTATGATTTCTAGTTGTGGGGAAATTATATTATAGAGGAAGAAGAAGAAATGACAGTACTTTAATTATAATAGTTAATGAGTCATTGCTGATAGTTGTAATTACTAAAAACCTTGGTGCAGCCAGTTTTATGGAGTGAACGTTAAATTCCACTACAGAAGATGAGTTTGATCTCTTTTGTAGGAAGGCGGCACCAAACCTAGCCGACCTAACAAAGAACACACAAAAAAGTTGGAAAAAATTATACTTATTTTTCAACATAATCTCCTTTTAGCTCGATACACTTTTTCCAGCGATATTTAATAGCTTTTACCCTGTTTATAGTAAAAACTGCCAAACGCCTTAACATAGCCATCAACCGCAGACTTTACCTCTTCATTGTTTGCAAATCTTTTGCCATCCAGCCATTTTTCCAAATTTGGAAATAGAAAATAGTCTAAGAAAGCCAAATCTAGCAAATAAGGTGCGTGGTAAGCAATTCGAACTTTAATTCATTAATTTTCGCCATCGCATTAGTGGATGTCTAAGCTGGAGCACTGTCTTGATGAAACAATACTTTCTTTTTCGCCTAATGTGACCCTTTTCCCATAATTTCATCACCTAAACGCCTACAACAGCTATGCTAATTTACATAAAATTCGACGTTTATGGTTTTTCCTTTCTGAATATAATCAATAAAAATAATCCCATGCACATCCCAAAAACCAGACGCCATGAACTTGCCTGCAAATGAAACTGTCTTCGCCTTCTTTGAACACAATTCGCTCATTCCACTCCACAACTTTGGCTATTTACTTGTCTCAGGTGTGAAGTGGTGGACCCATATATCACTCATGATTATAAATCGGCGCAACAATTCGGCTTTATTGCGGTGAAACATCTTCACGACGCTGGTTTTACTTTATTGAAAGCAAGCGCGACACCCATCTTGAGTACAGCTTTTCCATCTTCAAATCTTCGGTCAATGTACGTTGTATAGCACTTCTTTAAATGTCTATTGTTTCAGCTAGCTCAAGCAATTTCAGTCGACGATCATCCAATACCATTTTGTGGATTTTCTTAACCGTGTCTGGCGTGGGCACCTCAATTTGTCGACCACTACGGTGCTCGCCTTGGCAGCTCTTTCGACCTCCTTTAAACTCTGTCACCCAATATTTTACAGTCGGAAACGAAGGAACAGATTCCCCCAGAATAGAATTTAGCTCAGCCTTAATATTGTTGGAGTGGGACCTTTCAAATGGAAATATTGAATTACATAACTAACGCTGACCAATTTTTTCATGTTTACAAATTCGCTGAGATCGTTTACTTTTGATGGCTCAAATAAAAATACTAAACAATACTAAACGGCTAAAAATACTAAAATACTAAACGGCTTAAAACGTAAAACATATGTTTTATAAGGTTGCCACTTTTCACCAACTATTTTCAAACTACTGTCATCATCTATATGTCTGGTCGGCCAGTTTTAGGACCGTCCTCATATGCTAAGTCAATGATATGAAAGCACAAGTGGGCTGAAAAATTCCCTCCGTCCAACGCTTTAGTCATCGCTGGCATTAAATAGTCGTCAGGGCTATCTGGGAAATGACTTCCATTCGTATATTTTTTGATCGATCGATGCGTCATGTTAGGTGAATTCTTATTTATCGTTCATCGGCTTTGAGGACCTTGGATGGAATTGAAAATGACAGATTTAACGTCGGCGAGAATGTTGATATCAAAAGATAGACTCAATTTGGAAATCCAAATAGCAATGGTTGTAGCCTAAAACCATTATTCGGAACGCAGAATAGAAAGTCAAAAAGTACGTCTAAAATTAAATAGCGAAACTAAGATCAAATGAAATATATCATCAAATTTTGGAAGAAGCTAAGTCTATTATAAGCTGTAATTTATTTATTTATTATTTATTTATTTTATAAATTAGCATACAAAACATTTTTTATTAATACACATTAATTAAAAATCGTGCGTAAATTTAATTTAAAATGATTTTCACCTAAATGGAAATCCAAGTGTGGATAAAAATTATTACAAAGTTTGAAACGTCTTGCAATTAGCTCATTATTTCCATATTTTGTTCGGTGAAAATTTTCATAAAATAAACTTCTGAGCGTAAACCGCAAGAAGGAGAAAGGAAATTCTTGAAATCGCATAATTCCGTATAATTTGTTTCCTTATTTTAAATATTGAATACAAAAATGATTGGAAAATAAGATCTGCCATTCTTCAACGCTTGTAGGCCAAAGAGTTTTCGTTTAACTTCATATAGGATGTTCGTCACTCTGCAACTCTGCAATTGACAGATGGGTGCATCGGGTTCAAATACACAATGGTCTCGTGTTCAGACCATCGTACTTTAGGTGGTCAATAAATATCTATTTGATCTCATACATAACATATCGATTTATCTCATTTTTGCAGCGGAAAATTCTAATTTTTAGTATTGTTTAATAATTATTAATATTTCCACAATTAGGGCGATGCTTTCTAATCGTATATAATTTGGAGTGGTTCCTCTCGGTATCTACCAGTTCCAACCCTATAGTGTTTTCCTTTAACGGACGACTGGAAAAAATACTAAGAGATTCTGAAAAAAAATCTTCTACAGTCGAATTTAGTCCTGGTATGAGAAATTTTTTCCCTATTGGACGTTGTAGCGATTCACCGACAGGTCAGTGAGCCTGTCGATATTTTTCTATAGTCACAGCCACAATTAGAAAAGGGGGGGCAGGGGAAATTTAAAGAGTATAAGAGTTGGAATTGATTTGTCAGTATCAATTACCACCATATATTTATTCAATAAATGCATAACTCATACAATTGGTGAAAAAAATTCCAAAACTGGGTGCAATCCTTGTACGGGCAATTTTTTCCTATTCGATCGGTTTCGTCCACTTGTGCCACCCGCGTTCTACAATGTAGAGGAGGAGGCTTCAACATATACATGGGCGTATTAGAAACGCCCCCTTTTCATATATTAATTATCGAATTGGCTCGTTTTCCATTAGAAATTGGGGTTTTTCATTAGTTTTCAATACCATCGTACACAGCTTTAAACTAATGAACAAATGATAAAATTGATAAAAAAAAGCGTGAAAAAGCAATTTTCCTAGCAACCCGTCTAATCCTTGTATAGGCAAATTTTTTCTCCTTGATCTATGAATATGAGATATCTTTACACCAAGTAATGGTGGGTATAAAAATGAAAATTGAAACTGTTGTTTTTTCTTTTTTCGAATCGACACAAATTCTATTATTTTTCAATCTTCAAGGAAATGACAAATTACAGTAAGAACAAAAATAACAACGTTTCCTCAATTAACTTCAAAGTATTTTCCCATAAATACATTTTGGAATTTATTGACTTAAATGATCTCTAAAAAAATTGGTGTACAATGGAATATAAATATGTCTCTTCTAAGAAAAAAAGGAATTTCAAGCTTATCTAAAATGTGTTATATAATACGCCATTCACAGGGAATAAACATCTGAAAGGAAAGAGAAGAACACGATGTAAATAATTTCAAAATGTCTCAATTTGAAAATTTACCATTAGTAGGATTTCAATATTAAATGTCGTTTATAATCTATATATTGCTAAATGTCTTTAAGTTATCATAACGCTTCTTCAACTCCTCCGAAAGTTTGACTTCATCTGCTATAGCCAAGTATTGGCTATCCGTAAGACACGTTAGTTGTTCTTTTTGTGACAAATCAATGGAAGTTAACATATCTGCGCCCATACCAGACCACTCTTGCAAAGCTTCTTGTAATATCCATTTTGAAGCTAAATCTTTGTAATAATTTTCTCTTAATTCGTCGACTTTTTGTAATTTCCTAAGATAATCTAAGGATTTTTGATGATAGCCGGCATTATCAATGGCTCGCATTAGCAGAGCAGAGGTTAGCAAACACCATTTGCTATCGGGTTCATATTCTAAGAGACTTTCACAGGATTCTAGTTGGGATTTGAGCTCAGCTAAAACATCCGGTGTATAGGTGGTGGCAGAATCCAAAGGGTGGAAGTAATAAATGTCTTGTTTATATTGCTTAAGAGGCATCGAAGAAGACCCAAGCGAAGGAGACTTGACTTCTAGTTGCTGATATAATGAAGGATCTTCTATTTTAATGTCAGCACAGAAAATTTTGTCTGATACTTGTTTGTTAACTGTTGAGAATTCGTTGATTTCAAGTTTATTGTCTTTACCAGAAAGAATCACCTTCAAACCTTCTGCCATTGTGGGTTTCGTAAAGGCTAACACTGTTTTATTTTTGCTACTTCTAAATGCTCCCACTGCCAGCTCGGGCTGTGAATAGCCCAATAACCATCTTTGATAAAACCAAGCTGAGCTATCATTGGGGTCCGTAAAGGCCGCCGTGAGTACCATCTCTAACTCTTCTTTCAGTTTTTCCTCGCTCATTGGTCTTTTGGGTTTTGCTTCACCTTCGTAGGGATAAAGTATTGGCAAAAGAAGGCTACGATGATGCCAGGATGAGTAATTAGAAAAATTCACTTTGATTTTCTCGGTACAGAAATCTAATTCCTCTCCCTTGGGCACCTGAGCCTTCTCTACCACATAGCGTTTATAATCCCAGGTGTGGAAATTTCGTTCATCCATTTTTAAATACTTATTGCACAACATAACCTCGCGTTGCCAGTTGGCCTGGGGCGACTGTTCCAGCAGCCACATGCGGTGATGCCAGATATTATAGCTTTTAGGATTGATTAGCAGGCACTGCTCGGTCAAATACATCTCAGTTTCCAAAGCCTTAAGTACTCTCTCTTCCTTTGTTGGCAGCTTTTCGGCCTCAACGCTTTCGCCATTACTTTGGGGAACCGTCTCCTCTAATTTTTCGTCCTTAATCTTCTGCATTTTGGCGAGTATACACTCTCTACGTATATTCCAGAGGGTGGAAACATCGGGATTCCGCTGCAATATGGGGGTGGTGTAGGCCAACATTTCATCATCGTATTCCTGAGTTTGACGCTTGGACAAGATTTTCGCCATAGCCGCCTTGTACGCTTTCACTTTCAGCGCTTGCTCTTTCTTCTTCCGTTCCTTTTCCTCTTCAGTAGTCCGTACTTTCAAACGGCCGTGCATATTTATGAATTTTTCGCTTTTTCTTCCTTGTCACAACAAAAAACTATAAACTCTATGCAGTCGGCCGAACAAATGATGACAAATTTATTTGCTTTGCCTGATGGATCAGCTGTTTGAAAGCAGCGGTTGGTTTTAATGAGCATCCGCAAATAACAGCTGTGCTCTTCCTCTTATTGTGCTGCTATAAAAAAAACTGTGGTGAATTGATATCACCACACACACAGAGAGATTTTTTTTAGTCTGGTAATATGTGTATAACAACAACAAACTGTTACTTTTGAATTTAAAATGAATTTTTCCTTTTTGGAAAACGAAAGTTAATGTAAAAATCTCATGCTGTGATGGTGGATTCTTCACTCGGAATATATCTTATACAAGTGTTTCGTCTCTTGTCGTTATATATTACTCCAGATTCTGAAGCCTACACAAAAATATCGGGAGCAGTGTATGACTATTTTGATCGATGACAACAGAAACACGAAATTCTTTTTATCAAAAAAAGTTTTTGACTCAGCATGTGAAACATGAAAGAGTCATAAAAGTGTTACGAAAAATACTTTTCATACTTAAAAGTGTTACGAAAGACACTTTTCATAAGAAAAAGTGTCATGAAAGACATTTTTCGTAAAGAAAAGTTTCAATAGACACAGTTTTCTTAAAGAAAAGTTTCATGAAAGTCACTTTTCATAAAGAAAAGTTTCATGAAAAACACTTTTCATAAAGAAAGCTACCATGAAAGAAACTTTCCATAAGGAAAAGTGCCATAAAAGACATTTTTTTTTATAAAGAAAGGCACTTTTCATATAAAAAACAGTATGAAAGTCACATTTCACATAAAAAAATGTTATGAAACACATTTATGAAGAAAATACAATGCATAACACTTTTCAAGAGCAAAAGTGAATGGAGGAGGGTAATATTGAAGGCGCTTTAAGTGAGGAAAAGTGTAATTGGACCCAATTTTTATGTTGAAACGTGTATTAGGATACTTCTTCATACGAAATGGTCTTTCACGACATTACTTTAGAGTATAAGACGCTTTCTTCTTCTTTTTTTTTTTTTTTTTTTTTTTTGAATAATTCCAAAGAGAATTAGAATAACTTTAAAGTCATTTCCCACTACTGGCCAGGTTGGCTTTAGTACTCCACAACAATGATCCACCACTTCGATGGTTAAAAAAAATAAATTATTTGCATAGAGGAATTATTTATATTGCATTTACATTATTTATATTACATTTATATTAATTTTGTCGGTGCACTGGTACAACTGATCCGGTTTAATAATTACGAAGATGTTTGGTTTCATAGTGGTTTCCTCACATCCTCTTCTGTGTTCGTCACAGCCAAAGTTAATACAATGTACTCGTAAAAAAACCAGTTGCAAGCCAATAAAAATGTGTAACTACAGTTGTTATTTTAGGCCAATAAATATTGTAGGGGACTTTCCTTATAATTAATCTATTTGGGGACCAGAGTTTTCTTAAACGTTGTAATAAATTCAAAAGAGATTTCATTCGTTGCACGGTGATTTATAACATTAATGGCTTTAAGCGTGACAGCAAAAGGTGATCAAATTACTATGATATATTTTTGCAATTTTTTGTTTTGTTTTGCTTCTCTTCTGTTTTTCTGTTTCGCATCAAAATTGAAATTTGTATTCAGAGTTGTTTCACAAATCATCACGGAAAAATATACAGTCGTATAGCTTAGCGGAATTGTTGTAATTTATTACAAAAAATAAAAAAAAAATAAAAATAAAAAATGAAAAAACATTACCGAAATTTCACTCAGGTGAGCTGGCGGAACACAGATCTCCAAAAGTGTGGTGAACTGCAACCTTTTTGCCAAAAAAATTCGAAGTAATTCACAATAAAAAAAAGCAAAGTTATAATTTACGAAAATGTTCCGTTTAGTAATTACAGGTGAAATAGTGAGTTTTTCTAAATCGGCCAATTTGTGTAGGTGTCACTATAGGGGCGTAGAAATGCAGTCCATTTTTATTCGCAGAACTAAATTTAATAAATGAATGAATGAATAATGAATTTGGTGTTATTGAATGTATCGCATAAACTAAGGAACATATAAGTTAAATTGAGTAATTTATATGGGATGTAATAGAAAAATAAAGTGTAAAGGAATAGTATGAGAGGTACCAAAAGAAGCAAGACTACTTGGTCGATTTTTCTTTAGTTTTACCAAACGCTGCACATCCATATAATGAACAAAATCAAAGTTACTGCAGATTTTCGATTGATTATAAATTGAAGAGAAAAAATTTAAATTCAATAAGTCGGTTAATTTGTCACATTTCTTAGATTTTGCCAGGAATTATAAATCAATGCAATTGATAAAGGCTTGAGGTACTGAAGTCTACTAATGACGACCAGTAGGGAACCTGGACCAGCATAGGGTTATACATTTTTCGTTACAAATAAATAAAACACACATAAAGCCATGATTTCGATGAAACTTTTATTTCATTGTAATGCTGCCGTTATGTACGATATACAATGTCATTTAAATGACCGCCTCTGGATTGGTTGCAGCAGTGGATTCTTTTGAGGTAGTTTTCAAAAAAATACGGGTCAATGGCACTTTCAGACAATAACGCACACCCCACAGTCACTTTTTTTCGGAAGCAATGGCTTTTCCACAATCACTTATGGGTTCTTCAAGCCCTATATACGACAACTTGGCTTGTTGACGTAACCACCGAGTGAGAAATGAGTTTCATCGCTTAAGAAAATTTTGTTCGATTGAACAACCACGTTTAAATCACTACTTTTGTAGTAAGTTTGAACTATTTTTACGCGTTCTTTGTTTGTTAAACGATCAATTTTTGTAAATGTAAAATTTTTTATAAATGGCAAACCTTTTACTATAAATAACATTTCGGATCACAGGTATTAACCAGCTGACAACCTTACCAGACCGGCGGTTTTGATACCACTAAATGCATAATCCTATAGTTCGAAAGATCGATAAATTTTTATATGGGAGGTATCAGAAAGAGTGGATCGATTTATCCAATTTAAAATCCCCGGCTGTGATCTGGCAAAAATTAATTTGTGCCAAGTTTTACGAAGTTTTTTTTAATGATTCACTATGGTTATCGTGTCTTTTGGTCAGGCAGACATATGAACGTCGCTCAATAGACTTAAAAAGTCGCAAAACACATTTGGTCAAAAGATACTTGGAATATTAAATGCTTCCTTTGGGATTTTACATTTTGCCGTATCAAATGATATATGTATGTTGGAATTCCCGGACGAAGGTGCAAAAATAAATATAAAAAATTTTTCTTGTTTCATAATCAAAATTATGTGATCAAATTGTGCAGTTGTTAATTGTTTTTATTTTGCAAAATGGACCTACTATATAAAAAAGCACACCTTTATGATGAACAAGAAGAGAACCGTTTTTGCCGGATCATTTACCTTATGAGAAACCGGCGCATTGTTCGTGAGAATGTGAAGTTCAATACGTGATGAAAAATATACTTATAAAGTTCGTCCCAGTCGATCTTTTGCGCACGTCAACTTTGCTCTTGATCACTTGTTTACGTTGCAATATTTTTTTTTGTAAAATTTAGATATCTAAACTGGCCTGATCTGGGTAATATATTAATAACTGACGTAGAGATCATTGGTCGGTATACAACTGAAATAACTTTCACAAGGAACCGTATAATTTTATGAGTAGCAGATATATGTATATAAATATTGAATACCAGGAGCCCAATTTTATCCAAAGCAGTCCAGATGACTTTTTGAGGCTTCCTAATACTTTGAATGAGTTGAAAACGAATAAAGGTATATAAAGTATATGTCGTTTGATATGGGAAAAAAGTAAAAATCAAAAGAAAGCGTTTAATGACTTTTTAAGTTGGTTGCGCGATATTCGTCTGATTTATGGTTGGTGCACACCTGTCACAAATCTATTTAAAATTTCTTATAGTTTGGCACAGTCTACTATTTTAGCAGAATGTATGTAAAAATGGGCTATATCGGTTTATCCGTCGTTATCGATATCGATACCTCCCGTATAAAATGATCGATATTTTGAGATTCAAAATGTTCTTTGAATTCCTCTTACGTAGACTTTATTAATATAGATTGTATTGTATTGACAGACTTTGAAGAAATCGGCATACTAGCCACGATCCTTCATGTAACTCCCACATAAACAACCGAGTTAATCCATACATTCTTATGTTAAAATGTTTTAGTTTGCAAGCACTAAATGCAGTGAAATTTAGTGCACATTGAGCGTTTATCAAAATAAGATTTCAAAATGAAAATGTACTATATTGCCACACTTTTTTCGGTGTCTACAAATTCCTTTCCATCCCATGAATGAGATATTTTCACATTCGTTGAGCTTACACGCATTTTATTTTTAGACTCACTCAACGGGGCCTATAGTTTAAGGACGATTTCTAACGTCACGGTGTAAAAAGTACTTACAAGGTACTTACAGTACTTACTTACTGGACTGACACAGACAAAGACGTCAGATACATCGAATTTACCGTCGCTCAAATAATGATTGGTGTCTGTATGCGGAGTTGGACCCGCAGAATGATAGTCACATGTACTAACCATTGTGCCACGGTCGGTTGGTCACTTTTCCGGTATTACTCACACAAATTGTTCAATTTTCCAATAGCCAATTTTTCCGCTGTAATTATTTATTGATGGACTGTAGTAGCATAGCTTTGTATTGATTTATAATCCTCTGCAAAAGTGCAAAAGAAGAAAAGTCGATCAAGTAATCATGCTGTTTTTTCTAATACCTCCCTTACAAATAATTGGTTTGACCAGTTAACTTCATATATTTCAAATTGGTATACTGAATTCAGTCAAATTTGGTACACATCCAGAGTTTGTTGCACTAAGTTCAGGGAATGAAAATGGATGGCACTGCCACATCATATCTGATATCTCCCATATAAATTTGACCGATTTATCGGACCGAATTTTGTCCGCTGTAACAATTAACTCGTAAATTATAAGTAATTGCATCCTCAACTATCATATTGTATTATAATGCGAGGTGGAATTTGAAAAAAATCAGTTGAAAAACCACGACTCCTCTGATAATTATCGCATAAATTATGTAATTTAGCCCACATGTTCTTGAATTCATATCTTTAATTTAATTACTTTAAAATCAGTATGTTAAATTATACTGATTTTAAAGTAATTAAATGAAAGATATGAATTTAAGAATCTGGCGCATCTGGCTCATGGTAAGCTTATTTCTGTGGGTGGATATAACCTGTATTGACGCACTCTCTAGAATATCACACATACAAATTGCCCGATTTTGCGAAAATCGACGGCCCATTTATAATTTCTATTCAGAGCCCTTTCGAAAGTTATGATTTTTATTGTTTTACTGTGCTTAAATTCACAGTATTTTGTGATAAGAACACAACAATCTACAATATGTTGGGAGTAGATCTATCTAAGTCAGTTCATCTGAGTGAAATTTCTATACTGGTTATGCTTTATTCATAGAAGATCAACAATTTTTATGATCGCCACGATAATCAGATGCTATAATTAATGTCCAGACGACAATGAAGAGATTCGTATTAGATTACAGGTCAAAACTTCAAATATAAATAATTGGTAACTCTAGAACATAACCACATTCTATGTTCCCAAAGATAAACGAAGATAAATTTAGTAGGAACAAGAATAAGAGGAACGGCATTAGGTGGTTTAGGCTTTCTATGGCTGTCTGGTTGTAACTTCAGTTCGCCTATCAATTTCATTTAATTCGAAATTGAGAAGTTATAGTGACATATTTATACTTATAAATCGTCTTAAATAAATATCCAACATATATTTTCCATATCGAAGATCTTCGATATGGAAAATATTGTTGGAATATGCTAAACAAATGTGAGTTATTAACGATGATTTGGAATAAAACTTGTGGAAACTAACTGTTCATTATATGTGAATCATATATATATACATATATTTATATATATATATATATATATTTATATGCATATATATATATATTGATATATATATATATATAAATATATATATATATATATATATATATACATATATATATATATATATATTGATATATATAATATATATGAATATATAATTATGATTTTCGGAATGTAAACAGAGAAGTGAAAGTGATAAACATGGAGGAGAAAAATTAAAAAATTAAAAAAAAAAAACATGGCGGAAAATCGAACGTAACAAATAGAACAATTGTGATGGAGAAGCAGAAAATCAAAAAGTGAAACCGATAACAACAGAGCTTCGAATAACCCGAAATTTTGACGCGAAACGATGGAAAATCAATTCAGAAGTATCGGCTGTGACATTATTTTGCAATAATTTTAAAAAGTTAAATTCAAGGAGCTACAATATTGTAAGTACAAATATTTTTATATTAAGGAGTTTACAAAAAGAACTATAAATAAAAAAAGGTTAATCGGGTTATTTTAATCCAGTATTCCAGTAAAATAATTATTGGTGATATAAATTCAAAAACTGTTGTACAAATGCTGCAAGAAACAAGGAATATCGAGTTCAATCTCGAAGAATATGTCTCAACAAGGAACTCATTTATTCTTACAGCAAACTTAAGTGTGAGAAAACAATTCAGTTGTTAAGATCTATTAAGACTATTAATAGTGCATATTCAACAAAATAAGAGATTTTGTAATGGGGTTTCAATCAAACCAAATAACAATTATCAAAGCACGTGGTCATGGCCTGCCAAAATACCTTACATTTTTGCTCCTGACCATTATGATTTTTTATGAACATTGATGAATATTCTTAGAATAATGTTTTGCTTTATGCTTTCACTCAAAAAAATTAAAATACCTATCATTTGATACGACTAAAAAATAACAAGCAGAAAGAAGCGCTTAAACCAAGTATCTTTTGATCCAATGTATTTCATGACTGTCTAAGTCGATTGAGTGAAATCCATCTGTCTGGCTGATAGACACGATAACTGCCGGAAATCTTTATGAAGTACCTTTTCTTAAGACTTGATAGAGCTTACTATTTCCCCAGAACGTCGCCGGTGATTATAATTATGCTATATTGACCCGATCTTCTGTTATCTGTCATACAAATTGGTCGATTTTCCAAGTTGTTTTCCGTAACCATTCAATTTAAATGTTTGACCATTTTGTTTGGAATTTGAAAATATGGACCGATTAACGATATTCTTTCTGGTATCTTCCATACAAATGGCCGATTGAACCCGTATATTACGTTCATGTATTCTAATTAGTTGCATAAAATTTTGTGAAATTTCGTACCCATTAAGCACTTGTCAAGGAGAGTCACGGAATTATGGCGAAGTAAATTTCCACACCTCTTCTGGCACCCTCACCCCCTCCATTTTTATAAATTCCAGCCTTTCCCCGCAATTTTTAACAGTAAGCGAGATTTTTTCCCCATTGCACAGATTTAATTCAATTTTATTTATAAGAACTTAGATAAGAACTTTTACCACGCCTCTTCTGGCACCACTCAAATTTTTGCACCGAAAGTAAAGGATATTGAAATTTTGAATTATGAACAACAAAACTGAACAACAAACTATATACAGGGCACGAATCATGCTGCAAACACAATGTCAATGGCGACCGTTATTTAAAGATGTCGAAGGAGTTTTTCTACACAGAACTGCGCCGAAGACATATCCCTTTTCAATAGCATTTGGTTCCGGCAAGATGGAGCAACTGCACACATAGCCAGACTGGTTATGGCAGAACTCCAACGAAAATTCCCAAACAAATTAATAACCAAAAACTCTACTTTCCGTTGGCTTCCAAGGCCACCTGACCTGATTGCATCAAACTCTTTTTTGGGGTTATGTCAAGCAAGAGGTGTACAAAATGAAACCAAGAATTTTACTAAATTGAAGTAGCCCATTAAAAAAGTAATTAAGGCAATCCTGAAAAAAGAATTTTCATGGAGGCCATTTACGGTCTAGCATTTTCAAAACCAATTAGTTACATAAAATAAAATTGAATGTTCTGTATAATAAAAAAAAATAATAAATGAAATGCATTGATTACAAAAAAAGTTATTTGAATTTCTTATTGTAGCACAATTGCTACGCCATCCTGTATAATGTGTTTTATGTATTTTTTTCCTTCTCATCTTGTGGTATAGACTGCAACATCCTTGGTAATCTCTCAAAATATGATCACTCACTAGTGGAATAGGGGTAAAAAGTTCTGCCAGAGTGAAGCTTACAACCAACCACCGCGGATAGAAAACCTTCCACTTTCATGCATATCGTATCGACATACATAGATCCTTTTTCGATGAAATATGCGCTGTTTAGCATTTTATAAACAATTAAACAGTGCATAATCAGGGAAACTTTTTCCTAAATATAGCTATTTTCGCCATATATTGAATTTAACTAACGAGTAGAGAATTACCAAAATTTCAGTCTGATAAACTGAGTTACATATACCTTCGTCCAGCGTCAAGTGGCGTTGGTGCTAAGCAGTAACGCGGTGCCAGAAGGAGAGTGATAAATCACGTGTGATAAATCAAGTGCAAAAATGTAGCAAAAGAGGGCAAAATTTTACTCAACTCAATGCAATTGAATGAAAGATGTGAATAATTTCTGTGGGAAGTGCCAATAGATTTTTTTAAACTTTAAATTTAAGTAACTTCTATTTACTAACGAGGCACTTCAGTGAATTAAATCTCGATAAATCAGTCAATTTATGAGAAGTAACAGAATAAATTAGGCACTGCCCTTAACTTTCATTCTTAGTTTACCAAATACATAACGTATTATAAATTTGACCGAATTTTGTACTATTTTTTGAGAGATATGAACTCAGCAAAAAAAATGGAAGTCATTCCATAAGAATAGTATTTTCATAGCCACAAATGCTACATGAGCATATTTTCCGCTTCTTGCGAACCTCTTTTTAATGACACCAAAGGGCCCGATGAAATTAAGGCGTTATAACCGACAGTCGTTGTAGCAAAATCGAAGGACTCTGTTTCAACTCAAAGAAAAGCATTAAGCAGGAGTTCCGCAGGGCAGTATACTAGGCCCTATACTATATACCATCTACATCTCTGACATGCCTGTTCATTCCTTAATTCAAACCTCAACATTCGCTGATGACAATGCATTCATGAACATTAGCACTTGCCCACTAATGTCTTCTAGACAACTGCAGTCTCATATACATACATTAGAATCTTGACTCGAAAAGTGAAAGATAAAAGTAAATGCCACTAAGAGTGACAGGTTACATTTTCTCTTAGACAGAACAATTGCCCAGCCCTCACTATTCACGGTAGTACCATACCCGTTCATAACTATGTCAAATATTTGGGTATTCACCTTGATCGACGTCTCACCTGGAAAAATCACATTGGCCCAAAAATCATACAATTGAAATTAAAAATGGCTCAACTCCACGGGCTTATTGGCTCCCAGTCTACTCTCAGTTTTGAAAATAAAATCACCATCTACAAAACCATATTGAAGCCAATATGGACATACGGTATTCAGTTGTGGGGAACGACATCGGCTTCTAACATAAATAAGCTACAGAGAAGACAATCAAGAATACTGCGTCAAATTTGTGGTGCCCCATGGTATATTAGGAATGATAACATACACAGGGATTTAAACATTCCTTATATTTCCGAGGAAATAAGGAAATTAAGCAGGTCATATACATCGAAGTTGTCCTCCCACTCAAACCCACTCGCTCAAAACCTTCAACATTTTCCCGGTCATATACGGCTAAGAAGAAAGGACACGCTAGACTTGGTCCGGTGCTACAAAGTTCGGCTCACAAAAAATAAAATACCGGCAATGGCATGATACTTTAGTTTAAGATAGGATTAAGATTTGAATACTTATTGTAAATTTCAAAAGAAAGATTTAATGAAGAAAATGAATGGAAAAAAAGAAAGGAGCAAATTTTGAAGCTCGCCGTCAACATGCAAGTGTTTTAACACATTTGATGTTGATAAGCGAACTGCCTTTGGTGCTTGTATTCAATCTTGCATTTTTTTGTTGTATTTTGTAGGGCTTTAATCGTAGTTAATTTTTTAATATGCGCCCCTTCCTACTAGCAGACACATTGAAATTTTTCGCAGTTGAACTGCGCTTTGCCGTGGATTGCGTTAAACTGTGGTCTCCGCCTTTCGAACCATTTCTGGCGATATTGCTGTCCATCTTCAAGGCTTTTTTGATGCTACCAGTAACATTGTAACGATACACGCAAATGTCACTCATTATGTTCATTAAGAATACTGGTTGCGATTTACCAGCCAATTACAAAGCATATAACTGCAACGTAAAACTGTATGCTTCCTTAGTCTTGTAAACAACATAACAGACTAAAGCATGTCAAAAAATGAGCGCGTTGTCATTAGCCGTTTAGTTGCTACAACAGCGTGAAGTTGATAATATTTCTGAGGCCTGTAAAAAAGTGAGCGCGTTGTCATTAGCCGTTTAGTTGCTACAGCAGCGTGAAATTGATAACATTTCGTCTACCCTTTTATATACATTCATTACTTCGAGTAGGGGGTAACGAAGCGACACCAATTTTGATTTGGGCTATCCATATAACCCCCGAAACTATCGAGCGTTATTTAAACGATGGAAGCAACTTCCCCAGCAATGTTCGCACCATGTGGCAGAAAAGGTTTCTTTCAGTAAATCTAAAATTTGTAGTTAAACTTGCCACCTGCCTCAAATGGCATGTTACAACAACTAATTTCTTTCAGTAGTAATAAAACAGAAATCAAATATTTTTCTATTAATGTGGTTTCCGAAATTGAAAACAACTAAGTTATTCTGATTTGAATGCAAATTTCGTAATAACTTCTATAAATTGTATAGAAAATATAAATCAACAACCGTATAATACGGGCAATAAAATACGTTTCCATTTGTTTGGCTTTCGTAATCAAACATATAATTAAGGATCGCTAATAAAAATTCTCGAACACAAACAAAATCATAAATGAAACGCACATTCTCTAAGTCATAAAAGCGATATATCGGAAACAAACTATACGCGGTACTACACAAAACCATAGGAGCATGTATGAATACATACACACATAGGTGTACAGGTGTACACACCTTCACACTGATCCCTGCGATCAGGAAAGGACTGCGTGCCCTAAGGCTGTGCGGAAGTAGCACCAGCATAACAACTTTACCACCAATCCATATGACGTTTGTCATGTGTAAATCAAATGAGACAAATACAAAAAGCGACAACAACAAAATGACAACTTCCTTGCAACAACAACAAAACGACAACTTCCTTGTTACAACAGCAACAACAATAAGGACATACCACGTACATTTCAATGATACCCTGAGAAAAGTGCACAATTCGTATGTTTCACTTATATTATTACATTTAACCTTTGCATGGGAGCGGAAATGCTGGCAGCCGTCCTAGGAACGAAAAAAGCATCTTGTTCCATTGTAAATGTAATCAAGCGTTTGAAATTTATGCCATCCACACCAACAAAAACAAAACAATAACAAAGGACTAGCGACAAATGCTGTCGAACGTTGGAAAATTAAATAGAAATCAATATGCGCAAAGTGTTTTTGTTACTGCTGTGCCATTCTGATAGTCCTTCTTTTTGTACTTTTACTGTTGTTGACACACACAAAAGTGTCCTTAGATTTCGTATGGTATGTGCGATTTATATGCGGCATACGTAAAATACTTTGGCATACATTTACTTAGGCATTGTCAGTTCTTGTTGATATTTGCCAGTTTTGAGGGAAATGTAAGATATGGAAAGAAAATACGGCCTGTTCTCGAATTTAGAGCTAATAGAAATCAAAGCGAGTGTGATGCTAAATTTGATTATTACAGTCGAAAGAAAAATTATTTTTAGAAATCAATAAAAACATGTGAATGTAAAGCAGATATACTCGTATATTGTAGTTGGGCACACATTATACTACAGGGTGTCCGTCGGGAAGGCATACTACTTTGTTTGTTTATAATTTTTGATTGAATGAAAGAGAATGAATCTTATATTGATAAATGTTTTATTTAATGTCGACAATTATGTATGGATTACAATATAGATATATGTCCGCCTCTGTTAGCCGCACAAATGTGAGCCCTTTTGATTTTCACATTTTTTGTTACATTCTCACACATTTCACGCGGTATTTTATTAATTTCATCACGAATATTTTGTTTGAGTTGCCCAAGCGTTTCTATTTTGTTTGCATAGATCTTGCTTTTCAAATATCCCCACAAATAGAAGTCCTGAGCAGTCAAATCAGGCGACCGTGGACCGACCATTTCTTGAAAGAACTTGTTGTGGAAAAAGGTCTCGCAGTAATTCCATTGTAATCCTGGCTGTATGTGCCGTGGCATCGTCTTGTTGGTAGCACATGTTAATCAAGCCCAAAGCATGTACATATAGTTGTGGCGTTAAAAAGTTTTCAATCATGTCACGATATCGCTCCCAATTGACAGTTACAGTTAAGCGGTTTTCAGTTTCAAAGAAATAAAGTCCAATGATTCCTCCTGACTCCTGAATTGCACAGCAGACTGTCACTTTTAATGGATGCAAATTTGACTGATGAATAATTTGAGGGTTTTCCATTGCCAGAACCGACTATTCTGTTTATTCATATATCCAATCAAATGAAAATGTGCCTCGTCCTCATTATGATTATTTCATGAAAATCGGGGTTGTCATGGGCGAACTGTAACATCCTATTGGCATATGTACGGCGGCGTAAATGGTCTTGTGGAAGAAGCTCTTGTGTCAACTGAATCTTAAGTGGAAACAAATGCAAATCTTTATGCAAAATTGTGGCCAAAGTTGTTCTTTGAAAATAAATAAATATAAAATTTCCTACGTCTCTACTTCACGACTACCAAATACGAACTGTCAAGACTGATGTTTACCAAAATGGCGGCAAAACAAAGTAGTATACCTTCCCGACGGACACCCTGTATAATCGATCACGACTAGGATGGTCGTAGCTGATATCAAAAATTAGTTAGACCTTTGTTACTTGGAACTGAAATCAATATTTTTTCGTTTTTTTTTTTAGAAATCTGCATTCTCGGCTAACCGCAGTTTTCAGAATAATTTATTTTGGCTAAATTGATATTATTGGATTTTAGCAGTCGAAATCATTAAAAATAACGGTCAAAAAAATGTATTTTTTTAATTAACTGAAATGAAATGAAGCGTGTCGATTGACGAACATTTCAAGTAGTAGAGTAATCGACAAGTCTTGTAAATACTTCTCAAACGGTAAGGTTCGGAATTGTCATTAAACTGTAGGTCCCGTTGCGTGAATCTAAAAATTTAATGCGAGTTAGCTCACTGAATGTGAGAAGCTCTCCCATATTTCATTCGTGACATGAAAGGGAATTTGTTTGCTTGTTTTTTTTTTTTTGTGTTTGAGGCATTGTCCGACAAAGTTCTCCGCCAGATTTGATGATTTTTTTATTCATAATCAATATGCAAACAAAACAATAAATAATAACGTCATTATGTTGAAGTTTTTACTCTTGGAAACAAAAAAACTCAACAACCTTAATGCAAAGCATCCTGCACACAAACAAAAGTAAAGGAAACATTGTCTAAAATTGTAGGGTTATCCATTTAGTGGTTTCAATTCAAAACGGCTGGTCTGGCAAGACTGTCAGCTGTTAAACACCTGTCATCTAAAATGCTATTTATTTAGTGAAATGTTTGCCATTTACAAATCAGGATCGTTTAACAACCAAAGAACGCGTAAAAATAGTTAAAACTTTCTACAAAAGTGTTGATTCAAATGTAGGCTTTCAGTCGAACAAAATTTTCTTCAGCAATAAAGCTCATTTCTCACTCGGAGAATCCAGAAATGAATGTGGAAAAGCCATTGTATCCGAAAAAAATGACTGTCTGATGCGTCTTATGGTTTGAGCCATATTTTTTTTCGAAAATGATGCTAGAGGAACAGTTACTGTGAATTCAGATTGAAGATCAGCTAGACGATGTGCGGTTTCAACAAGACAGTGTCTCGCGCCACACAAAACGATCTTAATTTTACGTTTTGAAAACGTTAATGGGTCACTAAGATCGCGCTATTTGACGCCGTCAGACTTGTTTTGTTGAGCTACATCAAATACCATGTTTACATGGATAATCCCCGAACGGTGAAGCTTTTGAAAACCAACATTCGTCAAGTTATCGCCGAGATACCGCCCGAAATGTGCGAAGAAGTGGTCGAAAACTACATCAAAAGGATCCATTGATGCAATCAGTCCAGACGCGGTCATTCAAATGACATTTCGTACATTATGGCAAAGTCCGAACATTATAATGAAACAAAATTTTCATCGAAATCATAGCTTTATGTGTATTTTATTTAACTTTACTTTTGAAACCGAACACTGAATTATACATCATTACTTACATGTAAGCAACTTTAATTCTTTCGCCATAACCAAAAATGCAGCCTTATTCTTCTGCCTGTAAAGAAAATTTCAAATAAAACTATTTAAGTTTGTATTTGTTATACCGTACTCGTACATATATGTACTTACTCTCAATGCTGTTAGTATTTTTCAAATATTTTTTCCCAAATACATTTCATATTGTCAATTTTATTGCATTGCAATACATCCGTTACACAAAATTTATCAAATTTAGCAAGTATCAAGCCTTAAACTTAAACATCAGGCATTTAATGGACTGAATTAAAGCGCAAGTGAAGAAGGAAAATTAAAACTATCTGAAGTCATCTTGGTAGAAATTTTAGGTCGATCTCTGATCTTTACTAAGTTGGTCAATTTATATAATTTGTATGATGAAAGCAAGACGAATTTCAAAGAATTATATATACTTGATAGAAAAAGCAAAATTTTTTACAAAAATGTGAAATACCTTTTGACTTTGAAAAACATATATGCAGTGCTTGTATTTTATAGCTCACACAAAATTGAAATACCTTAAGCAATTTTTTTGCGCCATTCCGTAGATATTTAGAGGTATAACATCTACCTACCTGGTCCAAATTTTGGTTATTATCCATTAAGTTCTGAAAATGGAAATGGACGTCATTGTCTCGCCCCTTCCAACTATAATCCCTAATCCGTAGACTGAAGTTATTTTTAATTTTTTTTTTTATCAATTTTATGGCATTGCAATACATGCGTTACACAAAAATTTGTCAAATTTAGCAAGCATTAAGCCTTTATTAATTAAAGTACAAGGGAAGAAGGAAAATGATAATTATCTGACGTCATCTTGGTGGAAATTATAGACGGATCGCTGATTTTTACTATATTGGTCAGTTTATAAGATGCGTCTCAAATTATACTGAATTTAATTTGCATGGAAATTATTTGAAAGGACGTGGTTATCTAGTCGATTTCTTTCACATTTCCAAGCATTATAATGCGGTAAAAAAAGTAAAATTTCCACAATTTGCTAATTAAGGCTTACAGCTGAAAAAAAAAATAAATTTTGATATGATTGTTTTTGGAAAGATAAGAAGGTGTGTGTCGATGCCGTCCACGTTTATTCTCAGAACTTAGTTCGTAAATCGCATGATGAGTTCCAAACTAGTCTCAATTTAGTGCAATTGCTTGAAATAATATAATAATTATACAGGGTGGTGCACAAATTGCACTACAATTAGAAATATAACTATATAACTCAAATAACTTTTTTGTTTAAATCAATGTACAGTGTGGCGCACCAATTACAATTCAATGCGAAATTCAAATAACTTTTTTAAATCAATGTATTTTATATTTTTATTTCTTTATTGTATACAAAATACCTGATTAGAAAATATTCATTGCGGGATCGCCTCAATCATTGTTTTAGTGGACTGCTTCAATTCAGTCAAATTCCTTGGTTTCGTTTTGTACACCTCTTGCTTGATATAACCCCATAAGAAAAATGTCTGGTGCAGTCAGGTCAGATGACCTTGAGAACCAGCGGATAGTGGAGTTTCTGGGTATTCATTTTTGTTTTTATTGTATTTATTAATTCATGTACAAATATATATCAGATTAAAAACGGCCTCAGCGCCCTTAAGGCATGTTAGAGGCAAGTTGGCAAAAAAAAAAACATGTACAAAGTAATTACAAATTTGAATATTGTTAAAAGTATATTTATGTATAAAAGAAGAGACAAAAAAAAAGAAACATGTAGTGTATAAAAAATTATGGCAAAACATACATGTTTTGAATCTGTAAAATACTCTTTAGGATTATTCCGCAATTACATAAGAATCATTTCAAGGTTCTGTAAAAGGAAAGTTTTTAGTTCACTTTTGAAGTGTGATATTCTATTTATTCTTTTCATATTTACAGGCAAATTGTTGTACTCTAAACTACCTAATCTGCATCTAAGTGTTATTAGATTTTGTTGATGTCTTGTACACATAAACGATTGGTTCTGGGAAAAACTAATGGTACGATAGCCAAAATTGTTCAAACTCCTAAAAACATACAAGAGTAATTGATATTTATAAAGTCCATAAATAGGCAATATGGATTTACAAACATTAACATACTAAGATATAGTTGAATAAAAATTTGGTAAATTGTAAATTATTTTCAGTGCTTTATTCTGCACAGCTTGTAATGATTTCATAATATTTGTTCTTTTGTAACCATATATTAACGCCATGTAATTTAGGTAACTTTGAATAAGAGCTTGATAAATTAATATTCTAGTTTCCACATTCAATTTGAATTTCATTTTTTATAACATACCAATAACCGGTGCTATTTTTGATTTAATTTTAGTTAAATGTGAATCCCAAGAGAGATTACTTTGCAAAGTAATCCCTAAGTATTTAACTTCATGGGTTTCAGCAATTATATTACCGTCAACTAAAACACTAAAATGATTATTTAAAACATTGGCATGTGGTCAATCTAGCATATTTAACTATTAGGGCAATGTCCCGTTCCATGTTAATTTTCAAATTCAAATCGTAACTATATGGATAAAGTAAGCAAACGTCATCTGCAAACATATACATTTTACCAACAAGTTTCAAATTACAAATATCATTCAAAAAAAATTGAAAATAATAACAGCTCTAGACAGTTACCTTGTGGTACTCCACATTTAACATTTACCATTTCACTTTTACAACGGTTTACTTGCACAAAATGTTTCCTATTTTGAAAGTAGTCTTTAAGCAATTCCAGCTCTTTCCCTACTATTCCATAGAATTTTAATTTCTGCAGCATTATTTCATGATCAACTAAATCAAAAGTCTTCGCAAAATCAAGAAATATACCTGCAACACCAACTGAACCATTATCCAAACCAGTACATATGAAATTAACAACATTTACTACCGCTTCTTCAGTGCCACAACCTTTTTTGAAACCAAATTGGTATTTATAAAAGTAATTGTTCTCATCAAAATATGATAAAAGTTTTGTATGAATAATCTTTTCAAAGATTTTAGCAATAATTGATAGCAAGGCAACCGGACGAAAATGTTTTGCTTCAGAAGCATTAGATACTTTTGGTATAGGAACAACATTTCTAACTTTCAAACACTCAGAGAAACTTGACATATCAACCATTTTATTAAATATTTAAACACAGAATGGGTGCAATTAACTCTCTGCATTTTACCATTAGAAATAGAGGAATATTATCACAACCAGTTGACTTTTTTAAATTTAAATTGTTAATTATTACCTTAATGTCATCTACAGTAACTGACTGAAAAAAAAAAACGATTCGACGTCGCGGTTATAGTTCGTATATAATTCCATGTATCCCCTGGTAATATCAGTATCTGACTTCTTAATACACTAACAGCGTGAATGAAATACTGGTTCAAAAGGTTTGCTTTAACCTCATCGTCAAAAATCATTAATTAATTATTATTAATATTAAAATTAACATTATTAATTTGTTTGAGAATTTTTGTTGCAGCTACGCCATAATCGCTCTGGCTATGTGTGTGCAGTTGCTCCATCTTGCTGGAACCAAATGCTATTAAAACGTATACGTCTTTGGCGCAATTCTGGGTAAAGAAAAACTTCTTCAACATCTTTAAATAACGGCCCCTATTGACAGTTGATAGTAGCCCGTTTCGTGTGCCACCCTGTATACGAGAATATTTTTTTAAATAAGTCATTTGTATAGGAGGTATCAGAAAGGACGTGATTAATTAGTAATTTTTGTGAAGTTTTACTGGACAGTATACTTGTGGTCACAACCCGTAACAGCCTAACTCGAGTTAGGACACAATTGAGTTATTAGCACCATCGTATTCAGCGTATCTAAATTTATTTGCGCTAAATTTTTCATGTTTGTATCTCTTCTAGGAAGGCAATTAATCCTAAAAAAACCTAATAGCTTAAGTTATTTTTCTAAATGACTGTTTTGGCATAACTGCCTAAGTCAATTTAGGATTACAACAAATATAAACATTATTTTTTCATCATTGCCTAAATCAACTTAAGTCGTTAATCCAAAAAAAAAATAAAGAAACAATTTTATTTACCTAACTTGAGTTAAGCTCTTATTCCGAATTACAATTTCGTTTTTTGATAAACATAAATTGAGTTAAGGTCTTTCTCCAAACTTAAAGTTTTTTTATTTAATCTGAGCCTAACTCAACTTGAACTTTTTGACTTTCTTTCGTTCAACAATTCATAAGAACCTAAGTGTCTTTTTCAATAATATCTTTTGACTGCGAGAATAAACAACTATTTTTTGTTAACAACTAAGTAAAGAAATTCGTTTCCTTGTAATCTGTAGCAAAGTTTTCCAAAAAACACCTTCTCCTGATTTTCAGTGAAGATTCAAAACTTTAAACTCCTGTACTGAAAGTATTGAAAAACAGACTTAGGCTGTTATGGGTTGTGACCACAGATATATCAGTTACAAGGGGCACACATGTGCCAAATATGCGATTGGAAAGTACTACGGGGATGATGGTTCATCGGACGATTTTTTTCAAACTTTGCTAAGCATTGCAAAAGTGTTGGCTACTGTAGTCCACTGTGGTCAGGAGTTATACCACCAGAGGGCCCTACAATTCCAGTAAAGTATTAGGCTGTACGTAGTTTTAAGAAGTTTCATAAGAACCTACAACAGTTATCGTGCCTGCCGGCCGGACACACAAACAGACGGACATCCCTCAATCATCATGAATTATGTTTCGCCAAATTTTTTCACCCGATAGTATTATGTTTTTCCAGAAGGAAAATTCTATTAAGTGGCAACGTCAACCTATTTTTTAGTTTCCAACACTGAGAACGGAACTGCTTACATTCATAATATGTTTATTAATACATTTGTAAATTTGTGAAATGAAATAGTAATAAAAAAAGACACAATTTGGAAATCTTGCGAATATATTATCAAACATATTATGACGTAAAAATATAAGTTGTTCCGATTTTAGTGCTGGAGAGTAATACAAGAAAAGTTGGCAATACCGCGATATTTTTTCACCAGCAAGCAATGTCTGGCGGAATTTTTTCCTCGGAAAAAGAACAAGCTTTATGTTAAAGGTATAAAAACGGCATGGAAATATTAGAAAACTCCAACTTGTTAAAACTAACACTTGTTGCTTGGCTAAGCAGAAAAGACCTTAACTTCCCATAGAAAATTGAACTAAAGGAGACATATAAAATACCGCTAATATTACAATTCCAAGCATTGTAGGTAGAAATTTCGACATGTGGCAACTTTAGCGATAAAGTGTAGAAATGAACAGAGTCAATAAAATTGTAAAAATTTTTGACGAAATTTTAAAATGTCCATAAGAGACTAATGGACCCAAATTCAATGCTGTATCATAACTTGTCTGGATGGATATTCTTCATTAAAACAACGAACTCAGAAATAATATAAACCTTTATAGCTGCTCACAACATTGGAGATTATAATATGCCCAACGCTGTCAATGGGGATCTACACGCTCCTTAAAACGTGCCTGCGAACTTCTTCGGCAATATTGAAAAAATATGCATTGAGCATTTATCAAAGTCAATACCTTTATGTTGAAATTCACCATCCCCTTCCTCTGCTACATGGTTTATAGCTGTATTTAGCCGCTGATATTGTTGTTATTGTTTGTCGACTTTTCCCTCGAAACGGATAAGCAGAGAGGAAGAGATCGAAAAAGTGATGAAAAATGAAAACAAACAAATCTCACTTCCCATCCCAGTAGGCAGACGCTGTATGCAAACATTCTTTTAGCTATTCAGCCAACCGACCCCTTCAAGTCATACCGTTATCGTGTGAGCTGAATTGGATTAAAAAGGACTTCTCTGTGTGAATGGGAGCACGAGCCAGTGTGTGTGCGTGTGCCATTGAGGGTGATATCTTTTACGGTATCACATGTGTTTAAGTGCTGTGATCCCTTCCCACAAACTTCATCAATGGGATGAAACTAAGTGGGATGGGATTGCTTGGCAAAAGTGTGTCTGTCTGTTTGTCCGCCTGTCCGTTGCGTGTCTGTCTTCTAATTTCATTTAAGTAACGTAACGCGACGCGACGCAACGTTACGCTTCAATTTATGAAAAATTGTTTGCTGTCGTTAAAATGAAATTTTATGACGAGCGATTTAAGACTCTTACTCTTTCAGTTATGACAACAGCAAAAACAAAAAAGGATTACATTTCACCATTCTACAGATCAAACAAGAGGGTGTTGGGATACATTTGATTAGAGCAATTTAAATATAAAAACATGAAAACCCATTTGTTGCCATGACGCGAGAGAACATTCGTCCCATTTTTTATTTTTGGCAAAGCCCTCGATGAAAGATGATTTGGCAAAAATTTCAATATTGCATAGTACGCCAAAGTTTCTTTATGTTTGGCATTTTTATTATTACATCTCTTTGAGTTTTAAAAACTCATCATGTCTGTAAATTTGTTTTCAAATTTTGTGCATAATTATTTTTAAGGAAGATAGTTGGTAATAAAAAAAAAAATATCTGCAAAAGTTCACAGGAAAATCTTACGGATAATGTATGATAAGCAATGGAGGGAATTTCCAAGTAGTTTTGGAATAGTTCTCTAGCAATTCAGAAGTCCTGTAGAGAATGGCACAGAGTTTGTTTTCAGTGATAATGCTGAAAAGATTGTATAAAAAGTCAGTTCTATAAGGTGAAGTGACTTCTACTTTCTGTCAAAAAAGTACTCTCGCTAAAAGACATTATCAAATTTTTTTGTCATTATGTTGACATAACTATCTTCATTACTCACACTAAATTTTTCAGTCATATAGTTTTTTTATAGTGTTCAATTTTATCAGCTCATCTCAGGTGTGTACTGTGATTGTTACAATGGATAATCATATTGAAAAAAGAATTTGCAAATGAATATGTGAAATATCCTGTGACGTATCTCTGAAAATGTTCCAAAAGGCTTACAGTGAATCAACTTTATTAAAATTTCATGCATATGAGCAGTAAAGTACATTCAAAACCAATTGAAATGAGGTGGAAGATTCGCCTCGCTCTGATAGGCCTTCAATTTCTTAAACTAAAGGAAATAGTAATTGAAAATTGTCGTTTAAGTATGAGAGAATTTTCTTTGTCTCACGAATCAATTCGATAGCATTTTACAAGATTGTTTGGGTATGAAATGCAATGCAGCTCGACTAGTTCCGAAAGACCTGAATTTTCTTCAAAAACTCAATCGGGTAAAGCTCGCTGAAGAAATGCTAGGACGGATTAAATCCGACGAGTCGTTCATAAAACGAATTATAATTTGTGATAAGACGTTGGTTTACGAGTTTGACTTGCAAGTCAGTCAACAGTTTGCGGAATAAATCTTTTCCAAAAAATCTCGTCAAAATCAATCAAGAGCCGATAACATGTTGATTGCTTTCTTTGGTTATCGCAATGGTGTTCACTTGAAATTCTTGCCAAAAAGTTAGTCGGCAAATAAAGATTGTTTTCTGGGTGTTATGCATCGCCTGAGAGAGAAAATTCGTTGAAAAATTTCACATTTGTAGAAAGAAACGAATTTCTGCCCAATAACAACTAATATCATCGGACAACCATCGAATCACCACTATATCAATTTATAATGTTCGACTAAATTTTAAATAGTGAACGATTAATCGTAGCCTAATATTTTGCCGGATCATATCCGATTTTTCGAAATTAAGTTTTACCAAGTAATTCACAATTTTAAAATTTTTGTCAAATATATGTTTGTTATAAAGCTTAGTAAATTTTGAAATAACAGAACGAAAGGGATGTGGTTACCCTTTTTAATACCTCCCATATAAATGAGCCATTTGGCCTCATATTTGATGTTAAGCGTTTGGTAAATTAAAGTCTGATTAGAAAATGTACTGCATTGACACGCCCTTTCTGGCACCTCCCATAGAAATTCGCCGATTTTCTGAAATTCAGTTAAATTGCGCGGATATGTCCTGAGGATATAAAAGGATTCACATTCATTTCAGTATATCGGGCGATTTTATAAAATGCAATCCTTCCTTTGTAATTTATAATTAGTTGACTGCTATAGCCCAGACTTTTATCTATTGTATTGACTTGGTAAAATTTGAAAAATCGATCGAAATGAAGTATTTAACCCGTATGTTTTAGCATTATTGATGATTGGAATGAATTCAGTCAAATTTGATTAACTAAGTTCTGGGAATGAAAATGCACGGCATTACCACATAATTGTCGGTACAACTTTACTCTTATTTTCATACAAATTAACTAATTTAAATGATTCTTAGATTTATATATTTCATACAATTCTAATTCCATCATTCATTTTGCTTACTTAGTTCTGTGAATGAAAATTGACTGCGTTGCCACGCCCTTTAGTGTATTCCATATATAAATTGGCCGATTTAGCAGAACATAATCGAAGTGATTGATCTCGTTGTCGTTATAATTCAGGTTTTTTTTTTGTTACTGTGAGTTAATTCAGAGTGACTTTCGATAAGAAACGAACGATCTATCACCGCACCTATGACGGCCATCATCCCTTTGTACGACATTGAAAGCTTTATTTAACATAGTTAGAATTATTCATTTTAGGCCAACTAGGAACAGTTTTGTTCAATAACTTAATTTCGTTTTGAAGATAATTGCATTGTGCCTCTCCCAGATAAATCCTTGTCTCTATTGGCAAAAAATTGGGAGAGTCGATTTTCACAAGCGAAATTTTCTCCAGTAAAATCATTCACTATAAACAGGAATAGATGGCAATCACTTGATCCAAACTATAAGGTGAATGCATTATAATCTCATAATCAAATTTCTGGAGCTCTGACTAGTCACTATTGGAATGTGTGGCTTTCGGAACGTTGCATCACCAGTCACCATCCGCTTCAGAAATGGGCCGAGTTTATAGCGATTCAGCAGCGATTTGCAGATGGAAATTCGGTCCATAATGTTTTTTTTTTTTTTTTTTTTTTTTGTTTGCCACTCACACATCAAGCTTTTTTTGCTATTTGCTATCCAAAGTTGTACAAATGATTCTAAATGGTTTTTTTGTGCAATATTTAGCTCCTGGGCAATAGAAATTCTGATAACATGACTGTCGGATTTGACAATTTTCATTATTATTTTGACATTTTCGACAATTAACCTTCCACAGCGTGGTGCATCTTTTAACTGTTACACTATCAGGACCATAAACATTATTCACATTTTCGCCTTTTTCGCCTCATTTTCTCTTTGCTTAATTGAGTCCACCTCTGACGCGCATAGTTCTGTGAGTACGAAATCATAACTTTCTAACGACATCTAACAACGCGAGATACAGATTATTAAAGCCATCTATTGGGAAAAATAGTGGACTTATTTTTTCCTTTAAAACAAGAAACATTCCCTTAAATGACATGAGTGTCACATGCGAGAGTTTCTCAAATTCGGTGAGTTTACACGCATTCAATTTTTAGACTCACTTGACGGCACTTACAGTTTAGCGACGATTTCAAACGTTGTATTTTGAGAAGCATTTACAAGACTTGTTGATTACTCGACTATTGGAAGTGTTCGTCAGACACATCTATATGTACATAGGTGACCGACGCTCAAATAATGGTAGGCATGCTGGGTTGAACCTGCAATCATGCGAACGATAGTCGGCAAGGCAAGTTCTTCAAAGCCCGAAAATAGCTTGTTTCAGAAATTGTTTCTGTCATATATCCAATACTTGATTTCATGCAGGTTAGCTTAAAACAGATTTGTGATCACCATATGCCCCTTTTCAAATTTGCATCAACAATTTTAGCCAACGCATAAACAATCACACTTTGTCAGACTTTTTAATAAGGGAAAGATTATGTTACAAATGACTACAGATTTCATGTATCCCTTAAAGACAGACGTCTTATTGAAGACGACACAACTTTTACTTAGCATTATGACAGTGGTAGCCACTGTATGAAAAATAATTAATTGCAAAATGTTGAAAAAGTTTCAACACACAATCGACCTTTCTACTTAATTGTTCCTTCCGGTATTTTGGTTTCTTTCTTTTTGTTTCATCCAGCTTTTCCTGTTATCAGTTTGTGGTGATTTAAGAAAAACAAAAACCTTTTGGTCAAAGTTGAATGTAAAATGTCCATCACCATCATAGCTTGTTGTTGTCTTCCCTTAGAATATTTAGCATTGTTTTTATACAATTTCAAAATGCTTAACAACTTTTTAGAAAATATGTATGTATGCTTATGTGTGTGTGCGCTCAGTCCTCGCAAACTTTTTGTACACAAAATGTTTTTCTTTAATTTAGCTTCTTCCTTAAAACAAGAGAGCTAACATACTTGTAATGAATAGAAATTTAAGTTTGTGAAAAATGTATCTGTATACTCGTACAACAATAAATTTTAATATTTGCCCTAAGCATTAAATACCTAATGTTTGCGTTTGGCAAAGGCAGCAAGAAAGGTATTCATTGTAAGTACTAAGCTTGGAAGGAGGGAGACGAGAGGATGCAAAAAAAAATATAGGTCTCAACACACAGCATAGAACAACAGCACACCCATTCGTGCGAATTCCCAGTTGTGATGCTCTATTTCTCATCTTTATTGTTGTTTTGTTAAATCGCCCATCATCTTTTTCCACTTAAACCTAAACAAATACTCCATGTATACGAGTACGAATAGGGACACGCCAGTTCGAGGCAACGCAACTGCAACGTAATTTTGAACACGTTCTGACATCATATGGAATTGTTTACTTAAACTGTCTTCCAGCCATTGCGATTTGATGGCTGCCTGTCTGTCCGCCCGTTTGTCCTCAATGAATGACTAACCGCCAGCCGAGATATCTGGCTAGCAGTTTGTCTGTCTATTTGTCCGTCTGGCTGTTGGTTTATCCTTGTTTGAAAAAATGGTTCATTCCACTGGCACTATCTGCCTGTGGGTCGTCGCCGTTGCCATTCTCAGTATCATCATCTTTTCATAAATTAAGGCAACAGCTTGCATGGTGTAATCACAATTAAAGCATTTCATTATACACGTTCTTGATTCTTGCGTTCGGTCCGTTCCACTGCCGCCGTCATCCTACCCTTCCTCCATCATTCTCAACACATCATGTTAGATGATGGGCCCAGGCTGCACTTGAGCATGAGACAAACAACCAACCAACCAACCCTTAATACCCAATTAAGTATTTTAGTTTATTTATTTCCTCGTCCTTGTTGTTGTTCGCCTAAGCATTCCTACAGCTGATTTAGATTATTGTCCAATCCTTCTCGGTCGCTTGTCCTACATTGCCGCTGCCAATCTATTGTCATCAAATGGAGAAGAAGAATGATCGTTAAATAATTAATTTTTTATTTTGTTTCGAAACTACTACAAGGGGTTTTCATCTTCTTTAGGCCGGCTTTGGCTTCATTGCTTTCGAAGAGTCCATAAACCCAAAGAAAAACATTTCGTATCGTCATTAATTGTTGAGCCATTAAATGGATGAGTGAACAAACGGTTCTCCCTTACGTTTGATTGTGTTTTTTCTATTTGCCGTTGAGAGTTCTGAGCGGGAATCCGAGCCACTTGATATCCCGTGCTATATTAATTTTTAATTGAAGTGTAATTTTTATCTTTTAATACCATTTCGGAAAATGTAATGCTTAAAATCGGAAATTCTCATTAAACAACGGCGTTCTAGGTACCCTTCACATTCAAGCCTTAAGGAGATTGTATGAGCGTGTTTTCTGCATGCTTGTAGGTTGAATAGATATCGGTTATGTGCGTTTGGCGGAAATGTTCTAAATTCAGAATTAATGGTGTTGTAAAAGTTAATTTTTATAGCATCATTAGTTATGTATTAAAAAATATAAACTAATAAAAACTTGAGTTTATGGTTTGTGATTCACAGAGGCAATAAAGCAAATGTAAAGGTGCAATTAGTTCGGCCGTTTCGAAACATACATATGTATATATATCCGCCACCATGGATTGCCATCCTTAGTAACTGATACAATGAACCGATTAAAATGAGAGAGCCTCTGAATAAGCCCTATATTTTCATTGTGTATCACAAGCTTAAGCCTCACCCCAACGAAGTAAACAGTAACATCGGCTAAAACTAGGTCGGTGTTTTACAAATATACATATATCTGTGGCCACAGCCCGTAACAGCCTAACTCGAGTTAGGACACAATTGAGTTATTAGCACCATCGTATTCAGCGTATCTAAATTTATTTGCTCTAAAT
>JAHXMU010036059.1:0-39487 GCA_019455685.1 Philornis downsi
ATGAAATGAAATGAAATGAAATGAAATGAAATGAAATGAAATGAAATGAAATGAAATGAAATGAAATGAAATGAAATGAAATGAAATGAAATGAAATGAGATGAAGTTAAAATTAATTAAATTAAATTAAATTAATTTAAATGAGAAAAATGAAATAAAATGAAATGAAATGAAATGAAATGAAATGAAATGAAATGAAGTTAAAATTAATTAAATTAAATTAAATTAATTTAAATGAGAAAAATGAAATAAAATGAAATAAAATGAAATGAAATGAAATAAAATGAAATTAAATGAAATGAAATGAAATTAAATAAAATGAAATTAAATTAAATGAAATGAAATTAAATTAAATTAAATTAAATGAGAGAAATGAAATGAAATGCGTTGTCAATCGACTAATTCTTAAAGATATCAAGCCCGTGAAGATCGCTTAAGGCATTATTGTATTAAATGTATAATATTTTAATAATGTTGAAAAAGGATTACCTGTCACAAATGTGACGGCGTATTAGGTAAACCAGACCCACATTTAGGGCCATCATTTGAAAATTTGGATATGAGAGACTTTTCCGGAATGTATTAATTTACCAACTATATAGATAATAGAGAAAAACAAATTCCTTTGTATGCAATCTTCAAAATATCAACCGCATGAAGATCGCTGAAGACATAATATAACGGATCAGTTCAGATCCCAAATTCATAAAACACATAAATGGTAATGATGATGGTGCCAACCAGTCAATAAGCTACAGTGTATCCAAAAACGGCCGTAATATGGCGAAAGATCATCAGCGTCTTTGACTGAGTTAGCGTTGATAAAGTGGACCTGAACTTTCTGTATCTTACGAACCAATTCCTACTATTCTACATTATTATTGGGATATGAAACGCGTTGCCGCTCAACTGCAATTCCTACTATTCTACATTATTATTGGGATATGAAACGCGTTGCCGATCAACGCATAGTTCCGAAAGACCTAAATTTTCAGCAAAAATTCAACTTCGGCTCACATTTATAAAATGCTTTATAACTGCTGATGAGATATGGATTTACGATTTGAACACGTAAACTAGTCAACAAGCTTCAGGTTGGCGCCTTTTGGAGTAAGTAAAAACGAAAAACTACGTCCGAGGCGATCAGAAGTCAAAGAAATGCGAACCTTTTTTTTTTTTGCGGAATTCTTGCGGTCAAATGGTAAATAAAGAATATCCTTTAAGAGAGCAAATTTCGCATAAATTTCACGGTACTATAACACATCATCTCACAGGACTATCATTGTGAATGAATTTTTGGTCAAAAATGGCTCCGTCGGACTTTTTTCTCTATTCATATCTCAAATTGTCACTTCGAGGCATCCGTTTTCAATCGATAGAAGAAAAAAAGAGAATTAACCTTAAGAAATGAAGCCTTACACAGAATATGTGTTTGAGAAATGCTTTGATGATTGGAGTATTCGTTTACAAGGGCGTGTTATTTCAGAAAGGACCTACTTTGTGGATGATGCAATAAATTTATATGAAAAATAAATAATTTGTGTAGTATTGATGAATGCTCAATACATTTTGTTGGAATACATATTTACAAGAGGAAAATTCGCACAGAAGATTTCGCGATAATCAAATAATATTGACTAATATGATTAAAAAATTATCGTCTAGAAGGCAAATCCTGCGATGCAGTCTAAATTTTAAATAGTTTAAAATCATATACAGGAATTGTAACTTTTAAAAATGGCTCATTTAAATAGTTTTCACACATTTGAGTCAATTTATGATTCAATTTCGTTAAAATCGTTTGATATAGTATGATTCAGGGAATAACAAGTAATTAAATTAATTTTATAAATAAAGATATTTGCTGTTCATAGAACAGATAATTTCGCGCCACTCATTAATTGAAATGTGCAAAAAAAAAACATGAATTAATCAGCTAATTTAATAAGCAAAATGCTCCGTCCCAAGTTTAACGATTTAGTTACAACAGCATTAAGCTGAAAAACTTACATCTGCCATGGGAAATAGACCAATGCATTATTTTTCGCTTAATAGTGGATAACCTACAAATTTTTTAATGTATTTTGATAAAATTCTGCTAAATGGCAGCTTTATAAATGATTTTAGTTCAGATTTATGACCTATGAAATTAATTGTACTATTTTAAAGATACATTTTTTGTTAAAATCTTATTAAACGACAGTAAACATTCTTTAAAGTTACTAAATATGCACCATCCAAACTTAAAAATAATGACCAATTTTTTAAAAATAAATCTAAAAATAATAGACTCGAAATAACGATCTAAATCGATTTGTATATAGACGATATTCAAATTTAAATTGAATGAAAAGAAAAAAAATCAAAATTATTTTAAATTAATAAACAATAAAAGCAAAAAAGAAAATCCATACAACTTAAGCTTTAAATTTATTTGAATTTAAAAAATTATAACTATAACATCATAAGTACTATGCAATTATTGCTGAGAAACCTTACTAGAGAATTGAATTACGGATGGACCAAGTACATAACTATTTTCCTAAGAACTGTTTAATATAAACAAACACAAAGAACGGGTTTGAAATGAACTATACAACTTATATATAGAAACGGTAGTTAAAAAATACACAAACAATATTTTGAATCTCTTAATTAAATTACAAATAAATACAAAACAAAACTTTAAGGAATTTAAATGGCAAAGACAACAACAAAAAATACAGAGGATCAATTATTTTATTCAAATAAAAATATATTTTCAGATTTGTTGTAGTAAATTAAAATAACAAAAAAGAAGAGAAACAAAAAAAAAAAAACATTTAACTAAAATCGTTGTTTATTAGAAATCGTTTAAACTGTATAAATGTTAGATGAAATCTTAGACAAAAAGAAAATACATGCAAGCAAATAAAACTTTCTTCGAATACAAGCGAAATAAATTCCTATGCGTAAATAGCAAAATTAAAAAATAATTTTTATTGGGTATGCAATCAAAACGCAGGCTACAAAATTGGGATTACGAGAGCTCTGGGGCGTAAAATGCATTCTAAGTTCAGAAAATTCTATATTATTTGAGCTATGACTGGAAGATATATCGAAATATTGGAAATCTCTCTGAGACTAAAGTACTAAGACGGATAGTATTTTCTCGTAAACATGGATAATCTATATAAAACTAGCTGATTAGGCAAACGTTGTTTTGTCATATATATATAAATATATATGTATGTATATATAATACATATGTAATACATGTACATACAATGTATAATTTTAAAATTACTATTAAATTATTAAATTCAATTTCTTATTTGATTAGTAACAAAATTTATGAGAATTGGTGGGTTGCAATCTTCATTGAAGCACCCTGTGATATACGACGACATTTTTCATTTTGTTATCAGGCGCAAGAACCAATAAAGCAGTTGGCTTTCCGACTCGTGAAGATGCTCATATAATTGGCTATGAGAAAAACATGCATTTTCTAGATTTAGAAAATTTAATCGTCATGGCGAATGCAAAACGAATCGAAAATTGAAGTCGTTTAAACTCAAACGGCATATCGGTTGAAATCTTCGAAATCCTCGGAATGAAAATTTCCTCACCTTTGAATTTTCCTTTGAGTACCGTCGCGAAAATCACATTGATCACCAGTTTAGTTATCACCAAATGCGTTCCATTACATAGTTTTGACTGGATTAGGTTTCGAAGCATGATTACTAACAACGTAACCTTTAGTCGTAAGTTGTGCGGTGATAAGACAGGCACATCCTAGGAGCATAAAAATTCAACAGGATAGTTGGTGGCTTCATTTCCGTGTAAAGACTTGAATGAATGAAGTGTACCACTGACTGCTTTCTGAATTACGAAGTTTAAGTCGTCCACATCTTTATGCTTTGCTGCCAAAATTGCTCGCTCACTTCGTTATTTTTGTGGTTAGCAATGATGTTTTGGAATACTTTGTTGCTGAGGTCGTCTTTCGATGAGACAAAATTACAGAAATTTGGAAGAAATTAAATCAATCCGCTCGATTCGTCGGCAGAAACTTGACCATTACCTATAGTCAGCAATTGCTCAGAGAAGTCTGCAGCAGATGTATCATTCGGTAATGCAGCTCTCATGTTTGTTGTCAGCTGAAGTTTCTTCATATAGCGCCATAGATTTGATGATTTGAGGCAAGCGTTTATTTCATCGGTCACAGTTGATCTTGGAAATACTGGCAGTTTTTGACGGAAATCGCCAGACAGTAAAATCATTGCGCCTCCAAAGCATCTCGAGTCATTGCGTAGATCTTTCAATGTTCGGTGAAGTGCTTACAAAGCGCGTTTATGCGCCATTGTGCTACTAAATCGTTGGCCATTCCGGAGTGTTTTGCAATATTACATGTTGGTTGTTCAATAATTTGAAAATCTAACGGCAATTTTAATGCTGAGTGAGCCTTGCGGCATCTTTGTAATAATGTTGCTACTATTCCAGAAGAGGCAACTGCAACCGCAATGTGCGATCTCACACGTACAATGGCTAAAATTATTGACATGAGGAATGTCTTACCAGTTCCACAAGGGGCATCCAGGAAAAATTAACCACCATTTCCGTCATCAATCGCTTTCATTAATGTATCAGAGACTTACTTCTGCTGGGAATTCAACAAAGGGGTACATTCGTTTCATCTACTAAGTCCAATTCATGGCGATGATATTCACGTTTCCGTTTTAATTCTTGATTAAATGCGTCGTTTATTCGAGGACTTGGGCTGGCATTCCTAACCAGACTAAACAACTACCGCACAAGTAACACATATTTTTGATCAAGAGCAAAGCCCGATTATGTATTTCCTCATTCATCTCAAAATCTGGATTTCTTGAACTGACACGAATTTGATGCAAAATATCTTCTGACATATCATCCTTGTATTTGTGCCACAGGTTAGATGGGTTCGATGGGAAGCATTTGGAAATGATGATAGCAAATAACGTGTGTATCCGACTTGGAGATGCAGAGGTAATTGCTTCATCAATTGTCGTATCCCAATAGTTATCGTTTTCTACCAAATTGAGTTCTCGGCATTCAGCACGAAATGTTAAGCATATTGTACTATTAACAGTTTGCAGTGAATGCAGACCAGCTTAAGGATTAAAGAAGTTTCACTTCTGAAGAAATTGTACATCAATGCGAGGGTATGCAGAAATATTTTTCAGCTGTTGATACACATTTTTGTTAGGTATTATATTATTATATTGCACACATTATTATTCACATATTTATTTTATTTGCCGTGATCTTACGATGTACTCGTATCATTTTAAGGCGCAGAAAGTTCGATTAAAATTGCTACAAGGAAAAATTCAATTAATAGTGTGTTTGGTCTGCCATTTTTTTACCATTTTTCTGGCAAACAAAGACTTTTGAAATATTAAATGAATATCAAACAGTGAACGGAATGCATGCAACAATTCATGTGATTTAAAAACAAAAGTCATGGAGATTCCAGACGTGAACGTCTGCATATCTTTTGCAGACGGTGCAAATGTGGCGTCGATGAAGTTCAACATTGACGAAAATTTGAGATTGACCTAGAAAAAGGTGCATTCACAATTGAGAATAAAAATAGTTTACTACAGGTATAATCATGGATTTACACAATCTTATATGCTACATCTTTATTGTGCCAAAAGATGACGTTTGAAGTATATGCGAGAGTTGTGTCCATATAGCAACTTATCATCTTTTAAACTGAAATACAGTGGGTCACAGCTTATTTTATGCAGTGCATACATAAAATTGTTAGGCTCTATAACTTTTAGGATGATATGAGTTTTGAAGAAAGGAGACTGCAGAAATGTTGTCTTATATTCAGCGAATATAAAACAATAAATAAAACCCCAAGACTATCGGCCATAAAATTGGCCACAGAAGTTCAAAAAGAACGACAGAAAATGTAGTGTCGAAACCGTCCGCAGGGTTCTTCGAAATAACGATTTACATGGCAGAGTTGCCCGAGAAAACCCACTTATTAATCAAAAAACAAAATAAGTCGTTTTAACTTTGCTAAGGACCACCTTTAGAAGGACCCGGATTTCTGGAACTCAGTTATTTTTTCCGATGAGTCAAAATTTTAAATATTTGGGTCTGACGTTATGAGCTACGCATGGCGAAAGGCAAATATGGAGCTCAATAAGAAATATTTAAAGGCGAATGTGAAGCACGGTGGTGGCAGCGTTGTGGTATGGGCCTGTATGTCTGCTGTTAGTACAGAATAATTAGCATTTATCAAATCTACAATGGACAAGTATAAATATCTTCAAATTTTAAAGGCAAACTTGCTCCAAAGCGCTGTAAATTTAGGCACACAGTCCGATTTTCGACTTTACCGGGATAACGACCAAACATAAATTTGGAATTGTTCAGTCGTGGTGTATATAAAACTGCCCACATTTGATAACACCACCAGCACAATCACCGAACTTGAATGTCATTGAAAATTTATGGGACACATTGGAGAAAAATATCGAAACCATAAGATATCAAAAAAAAAAAAAAAATGATCCAAAACGGGCTCTGGAATTAGAATGAAGTAAAATGTCACCAGGTATTACAAAAAAAAAAACTAGTTAATTCTATTCCTAGCCGTCTTAAAACTTTTATAGACCAGAAAGGGTACGATACCAAGTATTAAAACGTAAAGAATTTGTTGTATTTTTAATTGTAAAAATATCTGCATAAAATAAGCTGCGACTTATGTATTTGTATTATTTTTATATTTTTTAATTTCTTTGTATTAAAGTAATGAACATTACCAATAAATTTAATTCCTTTGTTAACTTTGTATTTTTTTCTTTCAAATGGCCTCCAAATTCCTTTTAATTTCGAATTGTGGCTCTAACAAAGCTTAGTATATGCACTGCATAAAATAAGCTGTGTCCCACTGTAAGTAATTTAGAGACTGTTTGTCAGAGACGTTTTCAATGTAATGCTGGTAGTGACAGTCAACTGAAGATTGTTTGATTTCGCGGTGGATATATGAGCTTTTTTTATAAAAAGAACGAAAAATTTAAGAAAAAATTAGAATTGAAAAATCTTATTTCTCGGAACACAAGATATAATTTCAGCTCAGTGAAACATGTTGATAATGTTTGCCATGGTATCCATTCTGATATTGTGAAAATTGAATAATCAATATTTCAACATATCCGAAGGAAAATAACAGGGATTTTATATCTCACTGGTTCAAGTATTCAGTATTCTGTTAAAAGAGATTCTGCCTTTTGCTTTCCAAAAATTTTTAACTCATGGAAGCAACAAACTTCTACAGAATTTAGAAGCTGGAAAAGTATCATTGATTCAATAGCTGGATTTTAAAGGCACAACAAATTTATATATTTATACCGATTGGTTCAACGTTTTGGGCAACTACGGGCTGTCTGTGATCTTCCGCGTGCCGGAAGACCTCGTGCAGTTCGAAATGATGTGGCCTTTGCTCGAGTGCAAGTAAGTATTGGGGAAAACCCCGAAACTTCCACCAGGCGACGTTCTCAGCAGTTAGAGATGTCTAGGCGGTCTTTGCAAAGAATTATACTTATGTTACATCTTTTCCTATATAAGATGCAATTGGTTCACGAGTTAAAACCAAATGATGCACAAGAACGCATTCAATATAGTCGCTGTTAACGTTACTTATGCGCCACCCTTTAGTATGATTTCTAGTTGTGGGGAAATTATATTATAGAGGAAGAAGAAGAAATGACAGTACTTTAATTATAATAGTTAATGAGTCATTGCTGATAGTTGTAATTACTAAAAACCTTGGTGCAGCCAGTTTTATGGAGTGAACGTTAAATTCCACTACAGAAGATGAGTTTGATCTCTTTTGTAGGAAGGCGGCACCAAACCTAGCCGACCTAACAAAGAACACACAAAAAAGTTGGAAAAAATTATACTTATTTTTCAACATAATCTCCTTTTAGCTCGATACACTTTTTCCAGCGATATTTAATAGCTTTTACCCTGTTTATAGTAAAAACTGCCAAACGCCTTAACATAGCCATCAACCGCAGACTTTACCTCTTCATTGTTTGCAAATCTTTTGCCATCCAGCCATTTTTCCAAATTTGGAAATAGAAAATAGTCTAAGAAAGCCAAATCTAGCAAATAAGGTGCGTGGTAAGCAATTCGAACTTTAATTCATTAATTTTCGCCATCGCATTAGTGGATGTCTAAGCTGGAGCACTGTCTTGATGAAACAATACTTTCTTTTTCGCCTAATGTGACCCTTTTCCCATAATTTCATCACCTAAACGCCTACAACAGCTATGCTAATTTACATAAAATTCGACGTTTATGGTTTTTCCTTTCTGAATATAATCAATAAAAATAATCCCATGCACATCCCAAAAACCAGACGCCATGAACTTGCCTGCAAATGAAACTGTCTTCGCCTTCTTTGAACACAATTCGCTCATTCCACTCCACAACTTTGGCTATTTACTTGTCTCAGGTGTGAAGTGGTGGACCCATATATCACTCATGATTATAAATCGGCGCAACAATTCGGCTTTATTGCGGTGAAACATCTTCACGACGCTGGTTTTACTTTATTGAAAGCAAGCGCGACACCCATCTTGAGTACAGCTTTTCCATCTTCAAATCTTCGGTCAATGTACGTTGTATAGCACTTCTTTAAATGTCTATTGTTTCAGCTAGCTCAAGCAATTTCAGTCGACGATCATCCAATACCATTTTGTGGATTTTCTTAACCGTGTCTGGCGTGGGCACCTCAATTTGTCGACCACTACGGTGCTCGCCTTGGCAGCTCTTTCGACCTCCTTTAAACTCTGTCACCCAATATTTTACAGTCGGAAACGAAGGAACAGATTCCCCCAGAATAGAATTTAGCTCAGCCTTAATATTGTTGGAGTGGGACCTTTCAAATGGAAATATTGAATTACATAACTAACGCTGACCAATTTTTTCATGTTTACAAATTCGCTGAGATCGTTTACTTTTGATGGCTCAAATAAAAATACTAAACAATACTAAACGGCTAAAAATACTAAAATACTAAACGGCTTAAAACGTAAAACATATGTTTTATAAGGTTGCCACTTTTCACCAACTATTTTCAAACTACTGTCATCATCTATATGTCTGGTCGGCCAGTTTTAGGACCGTCCTCATATGCTAAGTCAATGATATGAAAGCACAAGTGGGCTGAAAAATTCCCTCCGTCCAACGCTTTAGTCATCGCTGGCATTAAATAGTCGTCAGGGCTATCTGGGAAATGACTTCCATTCGTATATTTTTTGATCGATCGATGCGTCATGTTAGGTGAATTCTTATTTATCGTTCATCGGCTTTGAGGACCTTGGATGGAATTGAAAATGACAGATTTAACGTCGGCGAGAATGTTGATATCAAAAGATAGACTCAATTTGGAAATCCAAATAGCAATGGTTGTAGCCTAAAACCATTATTCGGAACGCAGAATAGAAAGTCAAAAAGTACGTCTAAAATTAAATAGCGAAACTAAGATCAAATGAAATATATCATCAAATTTTGGAAGAAGCTAAGTCTATTATAAGCTGTAATTTATTTATTTATTATTTATTTATTTTATAAATTAGCATACAAAACATTTTTTATTAATACACATTAATTAAAAATCGTGCGTAAATTTAATTTAAAATGATTTTCACCTAAATGGAAATCCAAGTGTGGATAAAAATTATTACAAAGTTTGAAACGTCTTGCAATTAGCTCATTATTTCCATATTTTGTTCGGTGAAAATTTTCATAAAATAAACTTCTGAGCGTAAACCGCAAGAAGGAGAAAGGAAATTCTTGAAATCGCATAATTCCGTATAATTTGTTTCCTTATTTTAAATATTGAATACAAAAATGATTGGAAAATAAGATCTGCCATTCTTCAACGCTTGTAGGCCAAAGAGTTTTCGTTTAACTTCATATAGGATGTTCGTCACTCTGCAACTCTGCAATTGACAGATGGGTGCATCGGGTTCAAATACACAATGGTCTCGTGTTCAGACCATCGTACTTTAGGTGGTCAATAAATATCTATTTGATCTCATACATAACATATCGATTTATCTCATTTTTGCAGCGGAAAATTCTAATTTTTAGTATTGTTTAATAATTATTAATATTTCCACAATTAGGGCGATGCTTTCTAATCGTATATAATTTGGAGTGGTTCCTCTCGGTATCTACCAGTTCCAACCCTATAGTGTTTTCCTTTAACGGACGACTGGAAAAAATACTAAGAGATTCTGAAAAAAAATCTTCTACAGTCGAATTTAGTCCTGGTATGAGAAATTTTTTCCCTATTGGACGTTGTAGCGATTCACCGACAGGTCAGTGAGCCTGTCGATATTTTTCTATAGTCACAGCCACAATTAGAAAAGGGGGGCAGGGGAAATTTAAAGAGTATAAGAGTTGGAATTGATTTGTCAGTATCAATTACCACCATATATTTATTCAATAAATGCATAACTCATACAATTGGTGAAAAAAATTCCAAAACTGGGTGCAATCCTTGTACGGGCAATTTTTTCCTATTCGATCGGTTTCGTCCACTTGTGCCACCCGCGTTCTACAATGTAGAGGAGGAGGCTTCAACATATACATGGGCGTATTAGAAACGCCCCCTTTTCATATATTAATTATCGAATTGGCTCGTTTTCCATTAGAAATTGGGGTTTTTCATTAGTTTTCAATACCATCGTACACAGCTTTAAACTAATGAACAAATGATAAAATTGATAAAAAAAAGCGTGAAAAAGCAATTTTCCTAGCAACCCGTCTAATCCTTGTATAGGCAAATTTTTTCTCCTTGATCTATGAATATGAGATATCTTTACACCAAGTAATGGTGGGTATAAAAATGAAAATTGAAACTGTTGTTTTTTCTTTTTTCGAATCGACACAAATTCTATTATTTTTCAATCTTCAAGGAAATGACAAATTACAGTAAGAACAAAAATAACAACGTTTCCTCAATTAACTTCAAAGTATTTTCCCATAAATACATTTTGGAATTTATTGACTTAAATGATCTCTAAAAAAATTGGTGTACAATGGAATATAAATATGTCTCTTCTAAGAAAAAAAGGAATTTCAAGCTTATCTAAAATGTGTTATATAATACGCCATTCACAGGGAATAAACATCTGAAAGGAAAGAGAAGAACACGATGTAAATAATTTCAAAATGTCTCAATTTGAAAATTTACCATTAGTAGGATTTCAATATTAAATGTCGTTTATAATCTATATATTGCTAAATGTCTTTAAGTTATCATAACGCTTCTTCAACTCCTCCGAAAGTTTGACTTCATCTGCTATAGCCAAGTATTGGCTATCCGTAAGACACGTTAGTTGTTCTTTTTGTGACAAATCAATGGAAGTTAACATATCTGCGCCCATACCAGACCACTCTTGCAAAGCTTCTTGTAATATCCATTTTGAAGCTAAATCTTTGTAATAATTTTCTCTTAATTCGTCGACTTTTTGTAATTTCCTAAGATAATCTAAGGATTTTTGATGATAGCCGGCATTATCAATGGCTCGCATTAGCAGAGCAGAGGTTAGCAAACACCATTTGCTATCGGGTTCATATTCTAAGAGACTTTCACAGGATTCTAGTTGGGATTTGAGCTCAGCTAAAACATCCGGTGTATAGGTGGTGGCAGAATCCAAAGGGTGGAAGTAATAAATGTCTTGTTTATATTGCTTAAGAGGCATCGAAGAAGACCCAAGCGAAGGAGACTTGACTTCTAGTTGCTGATATAATGAAGGATCTTCTATTTTAATGTCAGCACAGAAAATTTTGTCTGATACTTGTTTGTTAACTGTTGAGAATTCGTTGATTTCAAGTTTATTGTCTTTACCAGAAAGAATCACCTTCAAACCTTCTGCCATTGTGGGTTTCGTAAAGGCTAACACTGTTTTATTTTTGCTACTTCTAAATGCTCCCACTGCCAGCTCGGGCTGTGAATAGCCCAATAACCATCTTTGATAAAACCAAGCTGAGCTATCATTGGGGTCCGTAAAGGCCGCCGTGAGTACCATCTCTAACTCTTCTTTCAGTTTTTCCTCGCTCATTGGTCTTTTGGGTTTTGCTTCACCTTCGTAGGGATAAAGTATTGGCAAAAGAAGGCTACGATGATGCCAGGATGAGTAATTAGAAAAATTCACTTTGATTTTCTCGGTACAGAAATCTAATTCCTCTCCCTTGGGCACCTGAGCCTTCTCTACCACATAGCGTTTATAATCCCAGGTGTGGAAATTTCGTTCATCCATTTTTAAATACTTATTGCACAACATAACCTCGCGTTGCCAGTTGGCCTGGGGCGACTGTTCCAGCAGCCACATGCGGTGATGCCAGATATTATAGCTTTTAGGATTGATTAGCAGGCACTGCTCGGTCAAATACATCTCAGTTTCCAAAGCCTTAAGTACTCTCTCTTCCTTTGTTGGCAGCTTTTCGGCCTCAACGCTTTCGCCATTACTTTGGGGAACCGTCTCCTCTAATTTTTCGTCCTTAATCTTCTGCATTTTGGCGAGTATACACTCTCTACGTATATTCCAGAGGGTGGAAACATCGGGATTCCGCTGCAATATGGGGGTGGTGTAGGCCAACATTTCATCATCGTATTCCTGAGTTTGACGCTTGGACAAGATTTTCGCCATAGCCGCCTTGTACGCTTTCACTTTCAGCGCTTGCTCTTTCTTCTTCCGTTCCTTTTCCTCTTCAGTAGTCCGTACTTTCAAACGGCCGTGCATATTTATGAATTTTTCGCTTTTTCTTCCTTGTCACAACAAAAAACTATAAACTCTATGCAGTCGGCCGAACAAATGATGACAAATTTATTTGCTTTGCCTGATGGATCAGCTGTTTGAAAGCAGCGGTTGGTTTTAATGAGCATCCGCAAATAACAGCTGTGCTCTTCCTCTTATTGTGCTGCTATAAAAAAAACTGTGGTGAATTGATATCACCACACACACAGAGAGATTTTTTTTAGTCTGGTAATATGTGTATAACAACAACAAACTGTTACTTTTGAATTTAAAATGAATTTTTCCTTTTTGGAAAACGAAAGTTAATGTAAAAATCTCATGCTGTGATGGTGGATTCTTCACTCGGAATATATCTTATACAAGTGTTTCGTCTCTTGTCGTTATATATTACTCCAGATTCTGAAGCCTACACAAAAATATCGGGAGCAGTGTATGACTATTTTGATCGATGACAACAGAAACACGAAATTCTTTTTATCAAAAAAAGTTTTTGACTCAGCATGTGAAACATGAAAGAGTCATAAAAGTGTTACGAAAAATACTTTTCATACTTAAAAGTGTTACGAAAGACACTTTTCATAAGAAAAAGTGTCATGAAAGACATTTTTCGTAAAGAAAAGTTTCAATAGACACAGTTTTCTTAAAGAAAAGTTTCATGAAAGTCACTTTTCATAAAGAAAAGTTTCATGAAAAACACTTTTCATAAAGAAAGCTACCATGAAAGAAACTTTCCATAAGGAAAAGTGCCATAAAAGACATTTTTTTTTATAAAGAAAGGCACTTTTCATATAAAAAACAGTATGAAAGTCACATTTCACATAAAAAAATGTTATGAAACACATTTATGAAGAAAATACAATGCATAACACTTTTCAAGAGCAAAAGTGAATGGAGGAGGGTAATATTGAAGGCGCTTTAAGTGAGGAAAAGTGTAATTGGACCCAATTTTTATGTTGAAACGTGTATTAGGATACTTCTTCATACGAAATGGTCTTTCACGACATTACTTTAGAGTATAAGACGCTTTCTTCTTCTTTTTTTTTTTTTTTTTTTTTTTTGAATAATTCCAAAGAGAATTAGAATAACTTTAAAGTCATTTCCCACTACTGGCCAGGTTGGCTTTAGTACTCCACAACAATGATCCACCACTTCGATGGTTAAAAAAAATAAATTATTTGCATAGAGGAATTATTTATATTGCATTTACATTATTTATATTACATTTATATTAATTTTGTCGGTGCACTGGTACAACTGATCCGGTTTAATAATTACGAAGATGTTTGGTTTCATAGTGGTTTCCTCACATCCTCTTCTGTGTTCGTCACAGCCAAAGTTAATACAATGTACTCGTAAAAAAACCAGTTGCAAGCCAATAAAAATGTGTAACTACAGTTGTTATTTTAGGCCAATAAATATTGTAGGGGACTTTCCTTATAATTAATCTATTTGGGGACCAGAGTTTTCTTAAACGTTGTAATAAATTCAAAAGAGATTTCATTCGTTGCACGGTGATTTATAACATTAATGGCTTTAAGCGTGACAGCAAAAGGTGATCAAATTACTATGATATATTTTTGCAATTTTTTGTTTTGTTTTGCTTCTCTTCTGTTTTTCTGTTTCGCATCAAAATTGAAATTTGTATTCAGAGTTGTTTCACAAATCATCACGGAAAAATATACAGTCGTATAGCTTAGCGGAATTGTTGTAATTTATTACAAAAAATAAAAAAAAAATAAAAATAAAAAATGAAAAAACATTACCGAAATTTCACTCAGGTGAGCTGGCGGAACACAGATCTCCAAAAGTGTGGTGAACTGCAACCTTTTTGCCAAAAAAATTCGAAGTAATTCACAATAAAAAAAAGCAAAGTTATAATTTACGAAAATGTTCCGTTTAGTAATTACAGGTGAAATAGTGAGTTTTTCTAAATCGGCCAATTTGTGTAGGTGTCACTATAGGGGCGTAGAAATGCAGTCCATTTTTATTCGCAGAACTAAATTTAATAAATGAATGAATGAATAATGAATTTGGTGTTATTGAATGTATCGCATAAACTAAGGAACATATAAGTTAAATTGAGTAATTTATATGGGATGTAATAGAAAAATAAAGTGTAAAGGAATAGTATGAGAGGTACCAAAAGAAGCAAGACTACTTGGTCGATTTTTCTTTAGTTTTACCAAACGCTGCACATCCATATAATGAACAAAATCAAAGTTACTGCAGATTTTCGATTGATTATAAATTGAAGAGAAAAAATTTAAATTCAATAAGTCGGTTAATTTGTCACATTTCTTAGATTTTGCCAGGAATTATAAATCAATGCAATTGATAAAGGCTTGAGGTACTGAAGTCTACTAATGACGACCAGTAGGGAACCTGGACCAGCATAGGGTTATACATTTTTCGTTACAAATAAATAAAACACACATAAAGCCATGATTTCGATGAAACTTTTATTTCATTGTAATGCTGCCGTTATGTACGATATACAATGTCATTTAAATGACCGCCTCTGGATTGGTTGCAGCAGTGGATTCTTTTGAGGTAGTTTTCAAAAAAATACGGGTCAATGGCACTTTCAGACAATAACGCACACCCCACAGTCACTTTTTTTCGGAAGCAATGGCTTTTCCACAATCACTTATGGGTTCTTCAAGCCCTATATACGACAACTTGGCTTGTTGACGTAACCACCGAGTGAGAAATGAGTTTCATCGCTTAAGAAAATTTTGTTCGATTGAACAACCACGTTTAAATCACTACTTTTGTAGTAAGTTTGAACTATTTTTACGCGTTCTTTGTTTGTTAAACGATCAATTTTTGTAAATGTAAAATTTTTTATAAATGGCAAACCTTTTACTATAAATAACATTTCGGATCACAGGTATTAACCAGCTGACAACCTTACCAGACCGGCGGTTTTGATACCACTAAATGCATAATCCTATAGTTCGAAAGATCGATAAATTTTTATATGGGAGGTATCAGAAAGAGTGGATCGATTTATCCAATTTAAAATCCCCGGCTGTGATCTGGCAAAAATTAATTTGTGCCAAGTTTTACGAAGTTTTTTTTAATGATTCACTATGGTTATCGTGTCTTTTGGTCAGGCAGACATATGAACGTCGCTCAATAGACTTAAAAAGTCGCAAAACACATTTGGTCAAAAGATACTTGGAATATTAAATGCTTCCTTTGGGATTTTACATTTTGCCGTATCAAATGATATATGTATGTTGGAATTCCCGGACGAAGGTGCAAAAATAAATATAAAAAATTTTTCTTGTTTCATAATCAAAATTATGTGATCAAATTGTGCAGTTGTTAATTGTTTTTATTTTGCAAAATGGACCTACTATATAAAAAAGCACACCTTTATGATGAACAAGAAGAGAACCGTTTTTGCCGGATCATTTACCTTATGAGAAACCGGCGCATTGTTCGTGAGAATGTGAAGTTCAATACGTGATGAAAAATATACTTATAAAGTTCGTCCCAGTCGATCTTTTGCGCACGTCAACTTTGCTCTTGATCACTTGTTTACGTTGCAATATTTTTTTTTGTAAAATTTAGATATCTAAACTGGCCTGATCTGGGTAATATATTAATAACTGACGTAGAGATCATTGGTCGGTATACAACTGAAATAACTTTCACAAGGAACCGTATAATTTTATGAGTAGCAGATATATGTATATAAATATTGAATACCAGGAGCCCAATTTTATCCAAAGCAGTCCAGATGACTTTTTGAGGCTTCCTAATACTTTGAATGAGTTGAAAACGAATAAAGGTATATAAAGTATATGTCGTTTGATATGGGAAAAAAGTAAAAATCAAAAGAAAGCGTTTAATGACTTTTTAAGTTGGTTGCGCGATATTCGTCTGATTTATGGTTGGTGCACACCTGTCACAAATCTATTTAAAATTTCTTATAGTTTGGCACAGTCTACTATTTTAGCAGAATGTATGTAAAAATGGGCTATATCGGTTTATCCGTCGTTATCGATATCGATACCTCCCGTATAAAATGATCGATATTTTGAGATTCAAAATGTTCTTTGAATTCCTCTTACGTAGACTTTATTAATATAGATTGTATTGTATTGACAGACTTTGAAGAAATCGGCATACTAGCCACGATCCTTCATGTAACTCCCACATAAACAACCGAGTTAATCCATACATTCTTATGTTAAAATGTTTTAGTTTGCAAGCACTAAATGCAGTGAAATTTAGTGCACATTGAGCGTTTATCAAAATAAGATTTCAAAATGAAAATGTACTATATTGCCACACTTTTTTCGGTGTCTACAAATTCCTTTCCATCCCATGAATGAGATATTTTCACATTCGTTGAGCTTACACGCATTTTATTTTTAGACTCACTCAACGGGGCCTATAGTTTAAGGACGATTTCTAACGTCACGGTGTAAAAAGTACTTACAAGGTACTTACAGTACTTACTTACTGGACTGACACAGACAAAGACGTCAGATACATCGAATTTACCGTCGCTCAAATAATGATTGGTGTCTGTATGCGGAGTTGGACCCGCAGAATGATAGTCACATGTACTAACCATTGTGCCACGGTCGGTTGGTCACTTTTCCGGTATTACTCACACAAATTGTTCAATTTTCCAATAGCCAATTTTTCCGCTGTAATTATTTATTGATGGACTGTAGTAGCATAGCTTTGTATTGATTTATAATCCTCTGCAAAAGTGCAAAAGAAGAAAAGTCGATCAAGTAATCATGCTGTTTTTTCTAATACCTCCCTTACAAATAATTGGTTTGACCAGTTAACTTCATATATTTCAAATTGGTATACTGAATTCAGTCAAATTTGGTACACATCCAGAGTTTGTTGCACTAAGTTCAGGGAATGAAAATGGATGGCACTGCCACATCATATCTGATATCTCCCATATAAATTTGACCGATTTATCGGACCGAATTTTGTCCGCTGTAACAATTAACTCGTAAATTATAAGTAATTGCATCCTCAACTATCATATTGTATTATAATGCGAGGTGGAATTTGAAAAAAATCAGTTGAAAAACCACGACTCCTCTGATAATTATCGCATAAATTATGTAATTTAGCCCACATGTTCTTGAATTCATATCTTTAATTTAATTACTTTAAAATCAGTATGTTAAATTATACTGATTTTAAAGTAATTAAATGAAAGATATGAATTTAAGAATCTGGCGCATCTGGCTCATGGTAAGCTTATTTCTGTGGGTGGATATAACCTGTATTGACGCACTCTCTAGAATATCACACATACAAATTGCCCGATTTTGCGAAAATCGACGGCCCATTTATAATTTCTATTCAGAGCCCTTTCGAAAGTTATGATTTTTATTGTTTTACTGTGCTTAAATTCACAGTATTTTGTGATAAGAACACAACAATCTACAATATGTTGGGAGTAGATCTATCTAAGTCAGTTCATCTGAGTGAAATTTCTATACTGGTTATGCTTTATTCATAGAAGATCAACAATTTTTATGATCGCCACGATAATCAGATGCTATAATTAATGTCCAGACGACAATGAAGAGATTCGTATTAGATTACAGGTCAAAACTTCAAATATAAATAATTGGTAACTCTAGAACATAACCACATTCTATGTTCCCAAAGATAAACGAAGATAAATTTAGTAGGAACAAGAATAAGAGGAACGGCATTAGGTGGTTTAGGCTTTCTATGGCTGTCTGGTTGTAACTTCAGTTCGCCTATCAATTTCATTTAATTCGAAATTGAGAAGTTATAGTGACATATTTATACTTATAAATCGTCTTAAATAAATATCCAACATATATTTTCCATATCGAAGATCTTCGATATGGAAAATATTGTTGGAATATGCTAAACAAATGTGAGTTATTAACGATGATTTGGAATAAAACTTGTGGAAACTAACTGTTCATTATATGTGAATCATATATATATACATATATTTATATATATATATATATATATTTATATGCATATATATATATATTGATATATATATATATATAAATATATATATATATATATATATATATACATATATATATATATATATATTGATATATATAATATATATGAATATATAATTATGATTTTCGGAATGTAAACAGAGAAGTGAAAGTGATAAACATGGAGGAGAAAAATTAAAAAATTAAAAAAAAAAAACATGGCGGAAAATCGAACGTAACAAATAGAACAATTGTGATGGAGAAGCAGAAAATCAAAAAGTGAAACCGATAACAACAGAGCTTCGAATAACCCGAAATTTTGACGCGAAACGATGGAAAATCAATTCAGAAGTATCGGCTGTGACATTATTTTGCAATAATTTTAAAAAGTTAAATTCAAGGAGCTACAATATTGTAAGTACAAATATTTTTATATTAAGGAGTTTACAAAAAGAACTATAAATAAAAAAAGGTTAATCGGGTTATTTTAATCCAGTATTCCAGTAAAATAATTATTGGTGATATAAATTCAAAAACTGTTGTACAAATGCTGCAAGAAACAAGGAATATCGAGTTCAATCTCGAAGAATATGTCTCAACAAGGAACTCATTTATTCTTACAGCAAACTTAAGTGTGAGAAAACAATTCAGTTGTTAAGATCTATTAAGACTATTAATAGTGCATATTCAACAAAATAAGAGATTTTGTAATGGGGTTTCAATCAAACCAAATAACAATTATCAAAGCACGTGGTCATGGCCTGCCAAAATACCTTACATTTTTGCTCCTGACCATTATGATTTTTTATGAACATTGATGAATATTCTTAGAATAATGTTTTGCTTTATGCTTTCACTCAAAAAAATTAAAATACCTATCATTTGATACGACTAAAAAATAACAAGCAGAAAGAAGCGCTTAAACCAAGTATCTTTTGATCCAATGTATTTCATGACTGTCTAAGTCGATTGAGTGAAATCCATCTGTCTGGCTGATAGACACGATAACTGCCGGAAATCTTTATGAAGTACCTTTTCTTAAGACTTGATAGAGCTTACTATTTCCCCAGAACGTCGCCGGTGATTATAATTATGCTATATTGACCCGATCTTCTGTTATCTGTCATACAAATTGGTCGATTTTCCAAGTTGTTTTCCGTAACCATTCAATTTAAATGTTTGACCATTTTGTTTGGAATTTGAAAATATGGACCGATTAACGATATTCTTTCTGGTATCTTCCATACAAATGGCCGATTGAACCCGTATATTACGTTCATGTATTCTAATTAGTTGCATAAAATTTTGTGAAATTTCGTACCCATTAAGCACTTGTCAAGGAGAGTCACGGAATTATGGCGAAGTAAATTTCCACACCTCTTCTGGCACCCTCACCCCCTCCATTTTTATAAATTCCAGCCTTTCCCCGCAATTTTTAACAGTAAGCGAGATTTTTTCCCCATTGCACAGATTTAATTCAATTTTATTTATAAGAACTTAGATAAGAACTTTTACCACGCCTCTTCTGGCACCACTCAAATTTTTGCACCGAAAGTAAAGGATATTGAAATTTTGAATTATGAACAACAAAACTGAACAACAAACTATATACAGGGCACGAATCATGCTGCAAACACAATGTCAATGGCGACCGTTATTTAAAGATGTCGAAGGAGTTTTTCTACACAGAACTGCGCCGAAGACATATCCCTTTTCAATAGCATTTGGTTCCGGCAAGATGGAGCAACTGCACACATAGCCAGACTGGTTATGGCAGAACTCCAACGAAAATTCCCAAACAAATTAATAACCAAAAACTCTACTTTCCGTTGGCTTCCAAGGCCACCTGACCTGATTGCATCAAACTCTTTTTTGGGGTTATGTCAAGCAAGAGGTGTACAAAATGAAACCAAGAATTTTACTAAATTGAAGTAGCCCATTAAAAAAGTAATTAAGGCAATCCTGAAAAAAGAATTTTCATGGAGGCCATTTACGGTCTAGCATTTTCAAAACCAATTAGTTACATAAAATAAAATTGAATGTTCTGTATAATAAAAAAAAATAATAAATGAAATGCATTGATTACAAAAAAAGTTATTTGAATTTCTTATTGTAGCACAATTGCTACGCCATCCTGTATAATGTGTTTTATGTATTTTTTTCCTTCTCATCTTGTGGTATAGACTGCAACATCCTTGGTAATCTCTCAAAATATGATCACTCACTAGTGGAATAGGGGTAAAAAGTTCTGCCAGAGTGAAGCTTACAACCAACCACCGCGGATAGAAAACCTTCCACTTTCATGCATATCGTATCGACATACATAGATCCTTTTTCGATGAAATATGCGCTGTTTAGCATTTTATAAACAATTAAACAGTGCATAATCAGGGAAACTTTTTCCTAAATATAGCTATTTTCGCCATATATTGAATTTAACTAACGAGTAGAGAATTACCAAAATTTCAGTCTGATAAACTGAGTTACATATACCTTCGTCCAGCGTCAAGTGGCGTTGGTGCTAAGCAGTAACGCGGTGCCAGAAGGAGAGTGATAAATCACGTGTGATAAATCAAGTGCAAAAATGTAGCAAAAGAGGGCAAAATTTTACTCAACTCAATGCAATTGAATGAAAGATGTGAATAATTTCTGTGGGAAGTGCCAATAGATTTTTTTAAACTTTAAATTTAAGTAACTTCTATTTACTAACGAGGCACTTCAGTGAATTAAATCTCGATAAATCAGTCAATTTATGAGAAGTAACAGAATAAATTAGGCACTGCCCTTAACTTTCATTCTTAGTTTACCAAATACATAACGTATTATAAATTTGACCGAATTTTGTACTATTTTTTGAGAGATATGAACTCAGCAAAAAAAATGGAAGTCATTCCATAAGAATAGTATTTTCATAGCCACAAATGCTACATGAGCATATTTTCCGCTTCTTGCGAACCTCTTTTTAATGACACCAAAGGGCCCGATGAAATTAAGGCGTTATAACCGACAGTCGTTGTAGCAAAATCGAAGGACTCTGTTTCAACTCAAAGAAAAGCATTAAGCAGGAGTTCCGCAGGGCAGTATACTAGGCCCTATACTATATACCATCTACATCTCTGACATGCCTGTTCATTCCTTAATTCAAACCTCAACATTCGCTGATGACAATGCATTCATGAACATTAGCACTTGCCCACTAATGTCTTCTAGACAACTGCAGTCTCATATACATACATTAGAATCTTGACTCGAAAAGTGAAAGATAAAAGTAAATGCCACTAAGAGTGACAGGTTACATTTTCTCTTAGACAGAACAATTGCCCAGCCCTCACTATTCACGGTAGTACCATACCCGTTCATAACTATGTCAAATATTTGGGTATTCACCTTGATCGACGTCTCACCTGGAAAAATCACATTGGCCCAAAAATCATACAATTGAAATTAAAAATGGCTCAACTCCACGGGCTTATTGGCTCCCAGTCTACTCTCAGTTTTGAAAATAAAATCACCATCTACAAAACCATATTGAAGCCAATATGGACATACGGTATTCAGTTGTGGGGAACGACATCGGCTTCTAACATAAATAAGCTACAGAGAAGACAATCAAGAATACTGCGTCAAATTTGTGGTGCCCCATGGTATATTAGGAATGATAACATACACAGGGATTTAAACATTCCTTATATTTCCGAGGAAATAAGGAAATTAAGCAGGTCATATACATCGAAGTTGTCCTCCCACTCAAACCCACTCGCTCAAAACCTTCAACATTTTCCCGGTCATATACGGCTAAGAAGAAAGGACACGCTAGACTTGGTCCGGTGCTACAAAGTTCGGCTCACAAAAAATAAAATACCGGCAATGGCATGATACTTTAGTTTAAGATAGGATTAAGATTTGAATACTTATTGTAAATTTCAAAAGAAAGATTTAATGAAGAAAATGAATGGAAAAAAAGAAAGGAGCAAATTTTGAAGCTCGCCGTCAACATGCAAGTGTTTTAACACATTTGATGTTGATAAGCGAACTGCCTTTGGTGCTTGTATTCAATCTTGCATTTTTTTGTTGTATTTTGTAGGGCTTTAATCGTAGTTAATTTTTTAATATGCGCCCCTTCCTACTAGCAGACACATTGAAATTTTTCGCAGTTGAACTGCGCTTTGCCGTGGATTGCGTTAAACTGTGGTCTCCGCCTTTCGAACCATTTCTGGCGATATTGCTGTCCATCTTCAAGGCTTTTTTGATGCTACCAGTAACATTGTAACGATACACGCAAATGTCACTCATTATGTTCATTAAGAATACTGGTTGCGATTTACCAGCCAATTACAAAGCATATAACTGCAACGTAAAACTGTATGCTTCCTTAGTCTTGTAAACAACATAACAGACTAAAGCATGTCAAAAAATGAGCGCGTTGTCATTAGCCGTTTAGTTGCTACAACAGCGTGAAGTTGATAATATTTCTGAGGCCTGTAAAAAAGTGAGCGCGTTGTCATTAGCCGTTTAGTTGCTACAGCAGCGTGAAATTGATAACATTTCGTCTACCCTTTTATATACATTCATTACTTCGAGTAGGGGGTAACGAAGCGACACCAATTTTGATTTGGGCTATCCATATAACCCCCGAAACTATCGAGCGTTATTTAAACGATGGAAGCAACTTCCCCAGCAATGTTCGCACCATGTGGCAGAAAAGGTTTCTTTCAGTAAATCTAAAATTTGTAGTTAAACTTGCCACCTGCCTCAAATGGCATGTTACAACAACTAATTTCTTTCAGTAGTAATAAAACAGAAATCAAATATTTTTCTATTAATGTGGTTTCCGAAATTGAAAACAACTAAGTTATTCTGATTTGAATGCAAATTTCGTAATAACTTCTATAAATTGTATAGAAAATATAAATCAACAACCGTATAATACGGGCAATAAAATACGTTTCCATTTGTTTGGCTTTCGTAATCAAACATATAATTAAGGATCGCTAATAAAAATTCTCGAACACAAACAAAATCATAAATGAAACGCACATTCTCTAAGTCATAAAAGCGATATATCGGAAACAAACTATACGCGGTACTACACAAAACCATAGGAGCATGTATGAATACATACACACATAGGTGTACAGGTGTACACACCTTCACACTGATCCCTGCGATCAGGAAAGGACTGCGTGCCCTAAGGCTGTGCGGAAGTAGCACCAGCATAACAACTTTACCACCAATCCATATGACGTTTGTCATGTGTAAATCAAATGAGACAAATACAAAAAGCGACAACAACAAAATGACAACTTCCTTGCAACAACAACAAAACGACAACTTCCTTGTTACAACAGCAACAACAATAAGGACATACCACGTACATTTCAATGATACCCTGAGAAAAGTGCACAATTCGTATGTTTCACTTATATTATTACATTTAACCTTTGCATGGGAGCGGAAATGCTGGCAGCCGTCCTAGGAACGAAAAAAGCATCTTGTTCCATTGTAAATGTAATCAAGCGTTTGAAATTTATGCCATCCACACCAACAAAAACAAAACAATAACAAAGGACTAGCGACAAATGCTGTCGAACGTTGGAAAATTAAATAGAAATCAATATGCGCAAAGTGTTTTTGTTACTGCTGTGCCATTCTGATAGTCCTTCTTTTTGTACTTTTACTGTTGTTGACACACACAAAAGTGTCCTTAGATTTCGTATGGTATGTGCGATTTATATGCGGCATACGTAAAATACTTTGGCATACATTTACTTAGGCATTGTCAGTTCTTGTTGATATTTGCCAGTTTTGAGGGAAATGTAAGATATGGAAAGAAAATACGGCCTGTTCTCGAATTTAGAGCTAATAGAAATCAAAGCGAGTGTGATGCTAAATTTGATTATTACAGTCGAAAGAAAAATTATTTTTAGAAATCAATAAAAACATGTGAATGTAAAGCAGATATACTCGTATATTGTAGTTGGGCACACATTATACTACAGGGTGTCCGTCGGGAAGGCATACTACTTTGTTTGTTTATAATTTTTGATTGAATGAAAGAGAATGAATCTTATATTGATAAATGTTTTATTTAATGTCGACAATTATGTATGGATTACAATATAGATATATGTCCGCCTCTGTTAGCCGCACAAATGTGAGCCCTTTTGATTTTCACATTTTTTGTTACATTCTCACACATTTCACGCGGTATTTTATTAATTTCATCACGAATATTTTGTTTGAGTTGCCCAAGCGTTTCTATTTTGTTTGCATAGATCTTGCTTTTCAAATATCCCCACAAATAGAAGTCCTGAGCAGTCAAATCAGGCGACCGTGGACCGACCATTTCTTGAAAGAACTTGTTGTGGAAAAAGGTCTCGCAGTAATTCCATTGTAATCCTGGCTGTATGTGCCGTGGCATCGTCTTGTTGGTAGCACATGTTAATCAAGCCCAAAGCATGTACATATAGTTGTGGCGTTAAAAAGTTTTCAATCATGTCACGATATCGCTCCCAATTGACAGTTACAGTTAAGCGGTTTTCAGTTTCAAAGAAATAAAGTCCAATGATTCCTCCTGACTCCTGAATTGCACAGCAGACTGTCACTTTTAATGGATGCAAATTTGACTGATGAATAATTTGAGGGTTTTCCATTGCCAGAACCGACTATTCTGTTTATTCATATATCCAATCAAATGAAAATGTGCCTCGTCCTCATTATGATTATTTCATGAAAATCGGGGTTGTCATGGGCGAACTGTAACATCCTATTGGCATATGTACGGCGGCGTAAATGGTCTTGTGGAAGAAGCTCTTGTGTCAACTGAATCTTAAGTGGAAACAAATGCAAATCTTTATGCAAAATTGTGGCCAAAGTTGTTCTTTGAAAATAAATAAATATAAAATTTCCTACGTCTCTACTTCACGACTACCAAATACGAACTGTCAAGACTGATGTTTACCAAAATGGCGGCAAAACAAAGTAGTATACCTTCCCGACGGACACCCTGTATAATCGATCACGACTAGGATGGTCGTAGCTGATATCAAAAATTAGTTAGACCTTTGTTACTTGGAACTGAAATCAATATTTTTTCGTTTTTTTTTTAGAAATCTGCATTCTCGGCTAACCGCAGTTTTCAGAATAATTTATTTTGGCTAAATTGATATTATTGGATTTTAGCAGTCGAAATCATTAAAAATAACGGTCAAAAAAATGTATTTTTTTAATTAACTGAAATGAAATGAAGCGTGTCGATTGACGAACATTTCAAGTAGTAGAGTAATCGACAAGTCTTGTAAATACTTCTCAAACGGTAAGGTTCGGAATTGTCATTAAACTGTAGGTCCCGTTGCGTGAATCTAAAAATTTAATGCGAGTTAGCTCACTGAATGTGAGAAGCTCTCCCATATTTCATTCGTGACATGAAAGGGAATTTGTTTGCTTGTTTTTTTTTTTTTGTGTTTGAGGCATTGTCCGACAAAGTTCTCCGCCAGATTTGATGATTTTTTTATTCATAATCAATATGCAAACAAAACAATAAATAATAACGTCATTATGTTGAAGTTTTTACTCTTGGAAACAAAAAAACTCAACAACCTTAATGCAAAGCATCCTGCACACAAACAAAAGTAAAGGAAACATTGTCTAAAATTGTAGGGTTATCCATTTAGTGGTTTCAATTCAAAACGGCTGGTCTGGCAAGACTGTCAGCTGTTAAACACCTGTCATCTAAAATGCTATTTATTTAGTGAAATGTTTGCCATTTACAAATCAGGATCGTTTAACAACCAAAGAACGCGTAAAAATAGTTAAAACTTTCTACAAAAGTGTTGATTCAAATGTAGGCTTTCAGTCGAACAAAATTTTCTTCAGCAATAAAGCTCATTTCTCACTCGGAGAATCCAGAAATGAATGTGGAAAAGCCATTGTATCCGAAAAAAATGACTGTCTGATGCGTCTTATGGTTTGAGCCATATTTTTTTTCGAAAATGATGCTAGAGGAACAGTTACTGTGAATTCAGATTGAAGATCAGCTAGACGATGTGCGGTTTCAACAAGACAGTGTCTCGCGCCACACAAAACGATCTTAATTTTACGTTTTGAAAACGTTAATGGGTCACTAAGATCGCGCTATTTGACGCCGTCAGACTTGTTTTGTTGAGCTACATCAAATACCATGTTTACATGGATAATCCCCGAACGGTGAAGCTTTTGAAAACCAACATTCGTCAAGTTATCGCCGAGATACCGCCCGAAATGTGCGAAGAAGTGGTCGAAAACTACATCAAAAGGATCCATTGATGCAATCAGTCCAGACGCGGTCATTCAAATGACATTTCGTACATTATGGCAAAGTCCGAACATTATAATGAAACAAAATTTTCATCGAAATCATAGCTTTATGTGTATTTTATTTAACTTTACTTTTGAAACCGAACACTGAATTATACATCATTACTTACATGTAAGCAACTTTAATTCTTTCGCCATAACCAAAAATGCAGCCTTATTCTTCTGCCTGTAAAGAAAATTTCAAATAAAACTATTTAAGTTTGTATTTGTTATACCGTACTCGTACATATATGTACTTACTCTCAATGCTGTTAGTATTTTTCAAATATTTTTTCCCAAATACATTTCATATTGTCAATTTTATTGCATTGCAATACATCCGTTACACAAAATTTATCAAATTTAGCAAGTATCAAGCCTTAAACTTAAACATCAGGCATTTAATGGACTGAATTAAAGCGCAAGTGAAGAAGGAAAATTAAAACTATCTGAAGTCATCTTGGTAGAAATTTTAGGTCGATCTCTGATCTTTACTAAGTTGGTCAATTTATATAATTTGTATGATGAAAGCAAGACGAATTTCAAAGAATTATATATACTTGATAGAAAAAGCAAAATTTTTTACAAAAATGTGAAATACCTTTTGACTTTGAAAAACATATATGCAGTGCTTGTATTTTATAGCTCACACAAAATTGAAATACCTTAAGCAATTTTTTTGCGCCATTCCGTAGATATTTAGAGGTATAACATCTACCTACCTGGTCCAAATTTTGGTTATTATCCATTAAGTTCTGAAAATGGAAATGGACGTCATTGTCTCGCCCCTTCCAACTATAATCCCTAATCCGTAGACTGAAGTTATTTTTAATTTTTTTTTTTATCAATTTTATGGCATTGCAATACATGCGTTACACAAAAATTTGTCAAATTTAGCAAGCATTAAGCCTTTATTAATTAAAGTACAAGGGAAGAAGGAAAATGATAATTATCTGACGTCATCTTGGTGGAAATTATAGACGGATCGCTGATTTTTACTATATTGGTCAGTTTATAAGATGCGTCTCAAATTATACTGAATTTAATTTGCATGGAAATTATTTGAAAGGACGTGGTTATCTAGTCGATTTCTTTCACATTTCCAAGCATTATAATGCGGTAAAAAAAGTAAAATTTCCACAATTTGCTAATTAAGGCTTACAGCTGAAAAAAAAAATAAATTTTGATATGATTGTTTTTGGAAAGATAAGAAGGTGTGTGTCGATGCCGTCCACGTTTATTCTCAGAACTTAGTTCGTAAATCGCATGATGAGTTCCAAACTAGTCTCAATTTAGTGCAATTGCTTGAAATAATATAATAATTATACAGGGTGGTGCACAAATTGCACTACAATTAGAAATATAACTATATAACTCAAATAACTTTTTTGTTTAAATCAATGTACAGTGTGGCGCACCAATTACAATTCAATGCGAAATTCAAATAACTTTTTTAAATCAATGTATTTTATATTTTTATTTCTTTATTGTATACAAAATACCTGATTAGAAAATATTCATTGCGGGATCGCCTCAATCATTGTTTTAGTGGACTGCTTCAATTCAGTCAAATTCCTTGGTTTCGTTTTGTACACCTCTTGCTTGATATAACCCCATAAGAAAAATGTCTGGTGCAGTCAGGTCAGATGACCTTGAGAACCAGCGGATAGTGGAGTTTCTGGGTATTCATTTTTGTTTTTATTGTATTTATTAATTCATGTACAAATATATATCAGATTAAAAACGGCCTCAGCGCCCTTAAGGCATGTTAGAGGCAAGTTGGCAAAAAAAAAACATGTACAAAGTAATTACAAATTTGAATATTGTTAAAAGTATATTTATGTATAAAAGAAGAGACAAAAAAAAAGAAACATGTAGTGTATAAAAAATTATGGCAAAACATACATGTTTTGAATCTGTAAAATACTCTTTAGGATTATTCCGCAATTACATAAGAATCATTTCAAGGTTCTGTAAAAGGAAAGTTTTTAGTTCACTTTTGAAGTGTGATATTCTATTTATTCTTTTCATATTTACAGGCAAATTGTTGTACTCTAAACTACCTAATCTGCATCTAAGTGTTATTAGATTTTGTTGATGTCTTGTACACATAAACGATTGGTTCTGGGAAAAACTAATGGTACGATAGCCAAAATTGTTCAAACTCCTAAAAACATACAAGAGTAATTGATATTTATAAAGTCCATAAATAGGCAATATGGATTTACAAACATTAACATACTAAGATATAGTTGAATAAAAATTTGGTAAATTGTAAATTATTTTCAGTGCTTTATTCTGCACAGCTTGTAATGATTTCATAATATTTGTTCTTTTGTAACCATATATTAACGCCATGTAATTTAGGTAACTTTGAATAAGAGCTTGATAAATTAATATTCTAGTTTCCACATTCAATTTGAATTTCATTTTTTATAACATACCAATAACCGGTGCTATTTTTGATTTAATTTTAGTTAAATGTGAATCCCAAGAGAGATTACTTTGCAAAGTAATCCCTAAGTATTTAACTTCATGGGTTTCAGCAATTATATTACCGTCAACTAAAACACTAAAATGATTATTTAAAACATTGGCATGTGGTCAATCTAGCATATTTAACTATTAGGGCAATGTCCCGTTCCATGTTAATTTTCAAATTCAAATCGTAACTATATGGATAAAGTAAGCAAACGTCATCTGCAAACATATACATTTTACCAACAAGTTTCAAATTACAAATATCATTCAAAAAAAATTGAAAATAATAACAGCTCTAGACAGTTACCTTGTGGTACTCCACATTTAACATTTACCATTTCACTTTTACAACGGTTTACTTGCACAAAATGTTTCCTATTTTGAAAGTAGTCTTTAAGCAATTCCAGCTCTTTCCCTACTATTCCATAGAATTTTAATTTCTGCAGCATTATTTCATGATCAACTAAATCAAAAGTCTTCGCAAAATCAAGAAATATACCTGCAACACCAACTGAACCATTATCCAAACCAGTACATATGAAATTAACAACATTTACTACCGCTTCTTCAGTGCCACAACCTTTTTTGAAACCAAATTGGTATTTATAAAAGTAATTGTTCTCATCAAAATATGATAAAAGTTTTGTATGAATAATCTTTTCAAAGATTTTAGCAATAATTGATAGCAAGGCAACCGGACGAAAATGTTTTGCTTCAGAAGCATTAGATACTTTTGGTATAGGAACAACATTTCTAACTTTCAAACACTCAGAGAAACTTGACATATCAACCATTTTATTAAATATTTAAACACAGAATGGGTGCAATTAACTCTCTGCATTTTACCATTAGAAATAGAGGAATATTATCACAACCAGTTGACTTTTTTAAATTTAAATTGTTAATTATTACCTTAATGTCATCTACAGTAACTGACTGAAAAAAAAAACGATTCGACGTCGCGGTTATAGTTCGTATATAATTCCATGTATCCCCTGGTAATATCAGTATCTGACTTCTTAATACACTAACAGCGTGAATGAAATACTGGTTCAAAAGGTTTGCTTTAACCTCATCGTCAAAAATCATTAATTAATTATTATTAATATTAAAATTAACATTATTAATTTGTTTGAGAATTTTTGTTGCAGCTACGCCATAATCGCTCTGGCTATGTGTGTGCAGTTGCTCCATCTTGCTGGAACCAAATGCTATTAAAACGTATACGTCTTTGGCGCAATTCTGGGTAAAGAAAAACTTCTTCAACATCTTTAAATAACGGCCCCTATTGACAGTTGATAGTAGCCCGTTTCGTGTGCCACCCTGTATACGAGAATATTTTTTTAAATAAGTCATTTGTATAGGAGGTATCAGAAAGGACGTGATTAATTAGTAATTTTTGTGAAGTTTTACTGGACAGTATACTTGTGGTCACAACCCGTAACAGCCTAACTCGAGTTAGGACACAATTGAGTTATTAGCACCATCGTATTCAGCGTATCTAAATTTATTTGCGCTAAATTTTTCATGTTTGTATCTCTTCTAGGAAGGCAATTAATCCTAAAAAAACCTAATAGCTTAAGTTATTTTTCTAAATGACTGTTTTGGCATAACTGCCTAAGTCAATTTAGGATTACAACAAATATAAACATTATTTTTTCATCATTGCCTAAATCAACTTAAGTCGTTAATCCAAAAAAAAAATAAAGAAACAATTTTATTTACCTAACTTGAGTTAAGCTCTTATTCCGAATTACAATTTCGTTTTTTGATAAACATAAATTGAGTTAAGGTCTTTCTCCAAACTTAAAGTTTTTTTATTTAATCTGAGCCTAACTCAACTTGAACTTTTTGACTTTCTTTCGTTCAACAATTCATAAGAACCTAAGTGTCTTTTTCAATAATATCTTTTGACTGCGAGAATAAACAACTATTTTTTGTTAACAACTAAGTAAAGAAATTCGTTTCCTTGTAATCTGTAGCAAAGTTTTCCAAAAAACACCTTCTCCTGATTTTCAGTGAAGATTCAAAACTTTAAACTCCTGTACTGAAAGTATTGAAAAACAGACTTAGGCTGTTATGGGTTGTGACCACAGATATATCAGTTACAAGGGGCACACATGTGCCAAATATGCGATTGGAAAGTACTACGGGGATGATGGTTCATCGGACGATTTTTTTCAAACTTTGCTAAGCATTGCAAAAGTGTTGGCTACTGTAGTCCACTGTGGTCAGGAGTTATACCACCAGAGGGCCCTACAATTCCAGTAAAGTATTAGGCTGTACGTAGTTTTAAGAAGTTTCATAAGAACCTACAACAGTTATCGTGCCTGCCGGCCGGACACACAAACAGACGGACATCCCTCAATCATCATGAATTATGTTTCGCCAAATTTTTTCACCCGATAGTATTATGTTTTTCCAGAAGGAAAATTCTATTAAGTGGCAACGTCAACCTATTTTTTAGTTTCCAACACTGAGAACGGAACTGCTTACATTCATAATATGTTTATTAATACATTTGTAAATTTGTGAAATGAAATAGTAATAAAAAAAGACACAATTTGGAAATCTTGCGAATATATTATCAAACATATTATGACGTAAAAATATAAGTTGTTCCGATTTTAGTGCTGGAGAGTAATACAAGAAAAGTTGGCAATACCGCGATATTTTTTCACCAGCAAGCAATGTCTGGCGGAATTTTTTCCTCGGAAAAAGAACAAGCTTTATGTTAAAGGTATAAAAACGGCATGGAAATATTAGAAAACTCCAACTTGTTAAAACTAACACTTGTTGCTTGGCTAAGCAGAAAAGACCTTAACTTCCCATAGAAAATTGAACTAAAGGAGACATATAAAATACCGCTAATATTACAATTCCAAGCATTGTAGGTAGAAATTTCGACATGTGGCAACTTTAGCGATAAAGTGTAGAAATGAACAGAGTCAATAAAATTGTAAAAATTTTTGACGAAATTTTAAAATGTCCATAAGAGACTAATGGACCCAAATTCAATGCTGTATCATAACTTGTCTGGATGGATATTCTTCATTAAAACAACGAACTCAGAAATAATATAAACCTTTATAGCTGCTCACAACATTGGAGATTATAATATGCCCAACGCTGTCAATGGGGATCTACACGCTCCTTAAAACGTGCCTGCGAACTTCTTCGGCAATATTGAAAAAATATGCATTGAGCATTTATCAAAGTCAATACCTTTATGTTGAAATTCACCATCCCCTTCCTCTGCTACATGGTTTATAGCTGTATTTAGCCGCTGATATTGTTGTTATTGTTTGTCGACTTTTCCCTCGAAACGGATAAGCAGAGAGGAAGAGATCGAAAAAGTGATGAAAAATGAAAACAAACAAATCTCACTTCCCATCCCAGTAGGCAGACGCTGTATGCAAACATTCTTTTAGCTATTCAGCCAACCGACCCCTTCAAGTCATACCGTTATCGTGTGAGCTGAATTGGATTAAAAAGGACTTCTCTGTGTGAATGGGAGCACGAGCCAGTGTGTGTGCGTGTGCCATTGAGGGTGATATCTTTTACGGTATCACATGTGTTTAAGTGCTGTGATCCCTTCCCACAAACTTCATCAATGGGATGAAACTAAGTGGGATGGGATTGCTTGGCAAAAGTGTGTCTGTCTGTTTGTCCGCCTGTCCGTTGCGTGTCTGTCTTCTAATTTCATTTAAGTAACGTAACGCGACGCGACGCAACGTTACGCTTCAATTTATGAAAAATTGTTTGCTGTCGTTAAAATGAAATTTTATGACGAGCGATTTAAGACTCTTACTCTTTCAGTTATGACAACAGCAAAAACAAAAAAGGATTACATTTCACCATTCTACAGATCAAACAAGAGGGTGTTGGGATACATTTGATTAGAGCAATTTAAATATAAAAACATGAAAACCCATTTGTTGCCATGACGCGAGAGAACATTCGTCCCATTTTTTATTTTTGGCAAAGCCCTCGATGAAAGATGATTTGGCAAAAATTTCAATATTGCATAGTACGCCAAAGTTTCTTTATGTTTGGCATTTTTATTATTACATCTCTTTGAGTTTTAAAAACTCATCATGTCTGTAAATTTGTTTTCAAATTTTGTGCATAATTATTTTTAAGGAAGATAGTTGGTAATAAAAAAAAAAATATCTGCAAAAGTTCACAGGAAAATCTTACGGATAATGTATGATAAGCAATGGAGGGAATTTCCAAGTAGTTTTGGAATAGTTCTCTAGCAATTAAGAAGTCCTGTAGAGAATGGCACAGAGTTTGTTTTCAGTGATAATGCTGAAAAGATTGTATAAAAAGTCAGTTCTATAAGGTGAAGTGACTTCTACTTTCTGTCAAAAAAGTACTCTCGCTAAAAGACATTATCAAATTTTTTTGTCATTATGTTGACATAACTATCTTCATTACTCACACTAAATTTTTCAGTCATATAGTTTTTTTATAGTGTTCAATTTTATCAGCTCATCTCAGGTGTGTACTGTGATTGTTACAATGGATAATCATATTGAAAAAAGAATTTGCAAATGAATATGTGAAATATCCTGTGACGTATCTCTGAAAATGTTCCAAAAGGCTTACAGTGAATCAACTTTATTAAAATTTCATGCATATGAGCAGTAAAGTACATTCAAAACCAATTGAAATGAGGTGGAAGATTCGCCTCGCTCTGATAGGCCTTCAATTTCTTAAACTAAAGGAAATAGTAATTGAAAATTGTCGTTTAAGTATGAGAGAATTTTCTTTGTCTCACGAATCAATTCGATAGCATTTTACAAGATTGTTTGGGTATGAAATGCAATGCAGCTCGACTAGTTCCGAAAGACCTGAATTTTCTTCAAAAACTCAATCGGGTAAAGCTCGCTGAAGAAATGCTAGGACGGATTAAATCCGACGAGTCGTTCATAAAACGAATTATAATTTGTGATAAGACGTTGGTTTACGAGTTTGACTTGCAAGTCAGTCAACAGTTTGCGGAATAAATCTTTTCCAAAAAATCTCGTCAAAATCAATCAAGAGCCGATAACATGTTGATTGCTTTCTTTGGTTATCGCAATGGTGTTCACTTGAAATTCTTGCCAAAAAGTTAGTCGGCAAATAAAGATTGTTTTCTGGGTGTTATGCATCGCCTGAGAGAGAAAATTCGTTGAAAAATTTCACATTTGTAGAAAGAAACGAATTTCTGCCCAATAACAACTAATATCATCGGACAACCATCGAATCACCACTATATCAATTTATAATGTTCGACTAAATTTTAAATAGTGAACGATTAATCGTAGCCTAATATTTTGCCGGATCATATCCGATTTTTCGAAATTAAGTTTTACCAAGTAATTCACAATTTTAAAATTTTTGTCAAATATATGTTTGTTATAAAGCTTAGTAAATTTTGAAATAACAGAACGAAAGGGATGTGGTTACCCTTTTTAATACCTCCCATATAAATGAGCCATTTGGCCTCATATTTGATGTTAAGCGTTTGGTAAATTAAAGTCTGATTAGAAAATGTACTGCATTGACACGCCCTTTCTGGCACCTCCCATAGAAATTCGCCGATTTTCTGAAATTCAGTTAAATTGCGCGGATATGTCCTGAGGATATAAAAGGATTCACATTCATTTCAGTATATCGGGCGATTTTATAAAATGCAATCCTTCCTTTGTAATTTATAATTAGTTGACTGCTATAGCCCAGACTTTTATCTATTGTATTGACTTGGTAAAATTTGAAAAATCGATCGAAATGAAGTATTTAACCCGTATGTTTTAGCATTATTGATGATTGGAATGAATTCAGTCAAATTTGATTAACTAAGTTCTGGGAATGAAAATGCACGGCATTACCACATAATTGTCGGTACAACTTTACTCTTATTTTCATACAAATTAACTAATTTAAATGATTCTTAGATTTATATATTTCATACAATTCTAATTCCATCATTCATTTTGCTTACTTAGTTCTGTGAATGAAAATTGACTGCGTTGCCACGCCCTTTAGTGTATTCCATATATAAATTGGCCGATTTAGCAGAACATAATCGAAGTGATTGATCTCGTTGTCGTTATAATTCAGGTTTTTTTTTGTTACTGTGAGTTAATTCAGAGTGACTTTCGATAAGAAACGAACGATCTATCACCGCACCTATGACGGCCATCATCCCTTTGTACGACATTGAAAGCTTTATTTAACATAGTTAGAATTATTCATTTTAGGCCAACTAGGAACAGTTTTGTTCAATAACTTAATTTCGTTTTGAAGATAATTGCATTGTGCCTCTCCCAGATAAATCCTTGTCTCTATTGGCAAAAAATTGGGAGAGTCGATTTTCACAAGCGAAATTTTCTCCAGTAAAATCATTCACTATAAACAGGAATAGATGGCAATCACTTGATCCAAACTATAAGGTGAATGCATTATAATCTCATAATCAAATTTCTGGAGCTCTGACTAGTCACTATTGGAATGTGTGGCTTTCGGAACGTTGCATCACCAGTCACCATCCGCTTCAGAAATGGGCCGAGTTTATAGCGATTCAGCAGCGATTTGCAGATGGAAATTCGGTCCATAATGTTTTTTTTTTTTTTTTTTTTTTTTGTTTGCCACTCACACATCAAGCTTTTTTTGCTATTTGCTATCCAAAGTTGTACAAATGATTCTAAATGGTTTTTTTGTGCAATATTTAGCTCCTGGGCAATAGAAATTCTGATAACATGACTGTCGGATTTGACAATTTTCATTATTATTTTGACATTTTCGACAATTAACCTTCCACAGCGTGGTGCATCTTTTAACTGTTACACTATCAGGACCATAAACATTATTCACATTTTCGCCTTTTTCGCCTCATTTTCTCTTTGCTTAATTGAGTCCACCTCTGACGCGCATAGTTCTGTGAGTACGAAATCATAACTTTCTAACGACATCTAACAACGCGAGATACAGATTATTAAAGCCATCTATTGGGAAAAATAGTGGACTTATTTTTTCCTTTAAAACAAGAAACATTCCCTTAAATGACATGAGTGTCACATGCGAGAGTTTCTCAAATTCGGTGAGTTTACACGCATTCAATTTTTAGACTCACTTGACGGCACTTACAGTTTAGCGACGATTTCAAACGTTGTATTTTGAGAAGCATTTACAAGACTTGTTGATTACTCGACTATTGGAAGTGTTCGTCAGACACATCTATATGTACATAGGTGACCGACGCTCAAATAATGGTAGGCATGCTGGGTTGAACCTGCAATCATGCGAACGATAGTCGGCAAGGCAAGTTCTTCAAAGCCCGAAAATAGCTTGTTTCAGAAATTGTTTCTGTCATATATCCAATACTTGATTTCATGCAGGTTAGCTTAAAACAGATTTGTGATCACCATATGCCCCTTTTCAAATTTGCATCAACAATTTTAGCCAACGCATAAACAATCACACTTTGTCAGACTTTTTAATAAGGGAAAGATTATGTTACAAATGACTACAGATTTCATGTATCCCTTAAAGACAGACGTCTTATTGAAGACGACACAACTTTTACTTAGCATTATGACAGTGGTAGCCACTGTATGAAAAATAATTAATTGCAAAATGTTGAAAAAGTTTCAACACACAATCGACCTTTCTACTTAATTGTTCCTTCCGGTATTTTGGTTTCTTTCTTTTTGTTTCATCCAGCTTTTCCTGTTATCAGTTTGTGGTGATTTAAGAAAAACAAAAACCTTTTGGTCAAAGTTGAATGTAAAATGTCCATCACCATCATAGCTTGTTGTTGTCTTCCCTTAGAATATTTAGCATTGTTTTTATACAATTTCAAAATGCTTAACAACTTTTTAGAAAATATGTATGTATGCTTATGTGTGTGTGCGCTCAGTCCTCGCAAACTTTTTGTACACAAAATGTTTTTCTTTAATTTAGCTTCTTCCTTAAAACAAGAGAGCTAACATACTTGTAATGAATAGAAATTTAAGTTTGTGAAAAATGTATCTGTATACTCGTACAACAATAAATTTTAATATTTGCCCTAAGCATTAAATACCTAATGTTTGCGTTTGGCAAAGGCAGCAAGAAAGGTATTCATTGTAAGTACTAAGCTTGGAAGGAGGGAGACGAGAGGATGCAAAAAAAATATAGGTCTCAACACACAGCATAGAACAACAGCACACCCATTCGTGCGAATTCCCAGTTGTGATGCTCTATTTCTCATCTTTATTGTTGTTTTGTTAAATCGCCCATCATCTTTTTCCACTTAAACCTAAACAAATACTCCATGTATACGAGTACGAATAGGGACACGCCAGTTCGAGGCAACGCAACTGCAACGTAATTTTGAACACGTTCTGACATCATATGGAATTGTTTACTTAAACTGTCTTCCAGCCATTGCGATTTGATGGCTGCCTGTCTGTCCGCCCGTTTGTCCTCAATGAATGACTAACCGCCAGCCGAGATATCTGGCTAGCAGTTTGTCTGTCTATTTGTCCGTCTGGCTGTTGGTTTATCCTTGTTTGAAAAAATGGTTCATTCCACTGGCACTATCTGCCTGTGGGTCGTCGCCGTTGCCATTCTCAGTATCATCATCTTTTCATAAATTAAGGCAACAGCTTGCATGGTGTAATCACAATTAAAGCATTTCATTATACACGTTCTTGATTCTTGCGTTCGGTCCGTTCCACTGCCGCCGTCATCCTACCCTTCCTCCATCATTCTCAACACATCATGTTAGATGATGGGCCCAGGCTGCACTTGAGCATGAGACAAACAACCAACCAACCAACCCTTAATACCCAATTAAGTATTTTAGTTTATTTATTTCCTCGTCCTTGTTGTTGTTCGCCTAAGCATTCCTACAGCTGATTTAGATTATTGTCCAATCCTTCTCGGTCGCTTGTCCTACATTGCCGCTGCCAATCTATTGTCATCAAATGGAGAAGAAGAATGATCGTTAAATAATTAATTTTTTATTTTGTTTCGAAACTACTACAAGGGGTTTTCATCTTCTTTAGGCCGGCTTTGGCTTCATTGCTTTCGAAGAGTCCATAAACCCAAAGAAAAACATTTCGTATCGTCATTAATTGTTGAGCCATTAAATGGATGAGTGAACAAACGGTTCTCCCTTACGTTTGATTGTGTTTTTTCTATTTGCCGTTGAGAGTTCTGAGCGGGAATCCGAGCCACTTGATATCCCGTGCTATATTAATTTTTAATTGAAGTGTAATTTTTATCTTTTAATACCATTTCGGAAAATGTAATGCTTAAAATCGGAAATTCTCATTAAACAACGGCGTTCTAGGTACCCTTCACATTCAAGCCTTAAGGAGATTGTATGAGCGTGTTTTCTGCATGCTTGTAGGTTGAATAGATATCGGTTATGTGCGTTTGGCGGAAATGTTCTAAATTCAGAATTAATGGTGTTGTAAAAGTTAATTTTTATAGCATCATTAGTTATGTATTAAAAAATATAAACTAATAAAAACTTGAGTTTATGGTTTGTGATTCACAGAGGCAATAAAGCAAATGTAAAGGTGCAATTAGTTCGGCCGTTTCGAAACATACATATGTATATATATCCGCCACCATGGATTGCCATCCTTAGTAACTGATACAATGAACCGATTAAAATGAGAGAGCCTCTGAATAAGCCCTATATTTTCATTGTGTATCACAAGCTTAAGCCTCACCCCAACGAAGTAAACAGTAACATCGGCTAAAACTAGGTCGGTGTTTTACAAATATACATATATCTGTGGCCACAGCCCGTAACAGCCTAACTCGAGTTAGGACACAATTGAGTTATTAGCACCATCGTATTCAGCGTATCTAAATTTATTTGCTCTAAAT
>JAHXMU010036062.1:0-17244 GCA_019455685.1 Philornis downsi
GAGGCTATCCAAGAGTCTGTCGTCATATGAGCGGAACTGCTGGGCGTTTCTCGCGCAGAGCTTGGCTCAATCGCATTAATTGATGATGCGATTCGTCGAAGGTTTTTCGGCTTCCTTCACGCGGACGGTCGTCAACATCAAAATCTCCGTCTTTAAAGCGACGGAACCAATCTCGACACATTGCCTCACTTAAAGCAGCATTTCGGTAAACGTATTGAAGCTCTCGATGAGCTTCCACCGCCGATTTATCCGATTCGATTGAAAGAAGAAAGTCAATAAAATCATACATATTCACACGACCAAGAGAATATGACGTCAAAAGAAAATCACTATTGCATCGAAGCGGTATGTTTACCATATGCTTAAGCTTGGCTCATGATGTTTTAGTTATGGCAGAATCGAATAGCACTTACAGCTGGCGTCATCTATTGGCAAACAGTGGGTACTTAGTTGCGCACCTAATATATTTTTAGAGTTGTTATACCTATATTCGAAAGAATGAAGCTAGCTATCGCTTGACACGCAACAAAACGTAGCATTAAAGAAAGTTTATATTGATCCACCCCTTCAATTTCATTTGAAAAGGACTCAGACGTGGCAAATCTCGTTTGGTTCGAAAAACGCTCAGAGATGTTTTCTGGCTATCAGTATGATGAGTATCGGGTTAATGTTTATGATCTGACAACAATATAGTGGCAAAGATGAAGTCAGACCGAAAAGGTCGCGTCAAAGCCGCTAAAAATCAAAGTTATGGTGACAGTTATCTTCGATCACCGTGTTAGGGTACATTATGGAATTCTTCCGACGGACCAAATAGTCAACAAGGAATATTATTTGAGTGCTTTTTTGCATAAGGCTATATGCAGAAAAGAGGGTTGTTAAACGATCCATATTTGTAAATTACAAACTTTTCACTAAATAAATAACACATCAGATGACAGGTATTTAACAGTTGACGGCCTTGCCAGACCGGCGGTTTTGAAACCACTAAATGGATAACTCCATATTACAATTTAATCCAATAAGGAACAGTTTAAGAAATTGCATTAAACGGACTAGTATTTACAGGGGAAAAATTAAATTTTGATTATTCAGTCGATTTGTATGGGAGGCATCCGAATGAGAGTGGCAGTGCAGACCATTTTCATTCCCCAACTGCTCACTTCCTCAACTCAACTGCTTGAAAAATATGAAGCAAACCAATATAATGATAAAAAATCCAGGTTGCTGTAGGCTTTCTTTTTCATTCTTCGACCATACATTAGCAAATTCTAACGTGTTCCAAGATTTACTAAATTTCGTGGTGGATCGTGTCATTTGTATTGGAGGTACCAGAAGAGGCATAGCTAATCCATCGATTTTTTAAAATCCTGCAAAGCACCATAAAGGAATATGCTAGACAAATATTAAAGTTGCTGATGCGTATCGATTAGGAGTTACAGAGGATACATTGAATTTTATAAAATCGGTCGGTTTGTATGGGAGGCAGCACAAGGGGTGTAACAATGCGGTCCATTTTCATTCTCAGACCTGAATTATGACCTTAGTCCTAAGGTGTACCAAATTTTTCTGAATTCCGTGTAGCTGCATAAAGAATGTAAATAAATACGAGAATATGTGGTTTATATTGGTCATTTGTAAGGATTCTACAAAAAAGGGCATTGTTATTCGGACGAAATTTTTCCAAATTTTACAAGCATTACAACACAATACTTTCTACCAACCAAAATCTACCAATCAGCCAGCCAGACAGGCGTATACATCGCTTAATCGACTTAGAAAGTTGTGAAACACATTTGAACAGAAGATACGTGGTATTTCTAGCGCTTCCTACTGGGTGTTACTTTGTCGTATCAAAAGATATCTTCATTGCTTTGGATGAAGTTCTAAAAAGTTGGCTGTTCTTTGTCGCCGGAAGAACATCAACAACACCCCGGTGTAAGGAAAATATTATGAGACAAATCTCTTCACGGAAATTCTGCACCTATTCATATTCCCCATTGGGCCGCCAATTGTCCTTTTTCTGTTGATTTCCAATAACATGAGATTGTGCCACTTCCTTTTTCGTTATATAGAACATATGGCAGCGAGGCAAAGTAAAATAACTCATTAGAATAAAAACAATAGAATGAATTGAAAATCCGGTGAGTCCATGTTGCAGTGTCATCATCATCTTTAGGCGCATCTTGTTCGGTTTTTATTCGTTTCTTCTTTCGAAATACTGCTGCTGTAACTGTTGTTGTTGTTGCTGATGATGATGATGATGAAGCTGGTGATTATGTTGAGTTCCTTTCATAAATGAGTTCAGCCATAAATGGTATGAATTGTTTTAATAAATATTTTTTTCCATTGGGGTCCAAATACGGGTACTACTGCTCGCTAAGTAGTCCATTGAATGGGTGGTTTTTGTGCTGCATATACAAAAGTTGCACGTAGTAAATGTATTAGGTCCCATTATCGTTGCTGGCAGTTGTCGACAGCATCGAGGATGGAGGACGATGACGTCGTCATATTGTTGTGTCTGCATATCGGAGCAAACAATTGTATTGTCTGGAAAACTGCCGTTGAACTAAAGTGCATTTTATGTCATTGAGTAAACAACCGTAACGCCTCTTGAGCGGATGATTATTATTGTTATTTCCACTTATAATGCATGCCACAGCACATTTTTGTCCTCAGTCATTCAATCTCCTCCTCCCGATACGTTTCGATTATGGGTTTGTTTTAAATACAACTGGAGAGGACTCTCCAGTATTCCATGCATGTATATTAACAAATCAGTACACATAGAAATTTAGATGCATGTGTGCGTAATCACATACATACATGGAAGAAAAATAAGTTATGAATAGAGGCCAATACACTAAAGGAAAATATCCTGAATATTAGGAACTGAATACGCGATAATGTTATGAATTTATGAATGTTCGATTTGTTTGTAAATTAAGCGAACATTTTTGAATGTGTCGACCACACCCAGTAAAAAATTATTTTGAATATAAAAGTAAGGATACATTTTCTTGCTTTGGAAATAAATGGCAGCAGCTACAGTTTATCCAATCGTTTATGAGGTAGCTTCCATGAGAAGAAATTGTTTACAATTCGCCTCAAAATACACGCACCAAGTTGGCATAAAACTGTCTAAATTTAGCAGTTGCAATCGACCAATCAAAATGTTATTTGATATTCCACATATGAACAAATTCATAGTCTTAATTAACGAATTTCCAGTGGACAAAAACTTACATATATGCGCTCAGTAAGCATAATGTTATAAAGGGTGGCGCATAAGTAACGTTAACGGTGACTATATTCAATGCGTTCTTGTTCATCATTTGGTTTTAACTCGTGAACCAATTGCATTTTATATGGGAAAAGATGTAACAAATATAAAATTATTTGCAAAGACCGCCTAGACATCTCTAACTGCTGAGAACGTCGCCTGGTGGAAGTTTCGAGGTTTTTCTCAATACTTGCTTGCACTCGAGCAATGGTCACTTCATTTTGAACTGCACGAGGTATTCCAGCACATGGAAGATCACAGACAGCTCCTTGTTGCCCAAAACACTGAACCAATTGGTAAATTGTTAGAACGCTAGGAGCATTTCGAACATGAAAGAAATTTCGATATGATCTGAATAATCGAATGCTGACTCTCAAAGTAAAATTGAACAACTTTAGTTCTTTGTTCTGTGCTGAGCCTTTCCGTCATAAATTTCCCAAGTATTACTTAGTTAATTCTGTACAGAGACAAAAAAAAAGGCAAACAAAAAATTTATTCACTGATCAAATCTTAACGTTGCTTATGCGCCACCCTATGTAAGTATAGTAAAAATAATGCCATTATTTTTGTATGATGTTGAAGGCTTTATTTAGCATAGTTAGAATGATCCCATTTAGGCCAAATATAAGTACATACGAGTACATCACTTTGTTCAAAAACTTGTTGCCATTTTGAAGGTAATTACGTTATGTCTCTCTCTCAAAGAAACCCTCATTCCTATTTGCAAAAAGCCGGAACAGTCAATTTTCACAATCTTCTCTTGAGGCGAAGTAAAGCTATTCCTCACAGGCAAGAACTGGTAGTAATAACTTAGAAGCTGGTCCAAACTATCAGGTGGATGCATAAGATCATCCCAATCCAGCTCCCGGACTTCTGGAGATTCCTGGCGACTCACTATCCATGTGCGCGCTTTGGTGTTGTCCTGATGGAACAAAATTCCTCTCCTATCGGGTTATTCACATTTTCAGTTGTCTGGCTTGAGTTTTTTGCTTATATCGAAGAAAGACAATAAAATATGGTGTATTTTTTTCCTTTTTCGAGTTCATCCTTGACCCGCGCTCAAACAATATTGAGACAAGCAATCACAAAACTGCTGGAGTAGTTTTTTAAGCACGAAATCTTATCTTTCCAACGCTATCTGGCGTAACAGGATCACAAGATGCAGATTACTAAAGCTGTCTATTCGAAAAAAATGAATTTCGTTTTACTATACCTTATACGACAAATAACTTGATTGAAATATTGGTAATATTTATAGCATTTTATGAAACGATTTAAATATTTATTTGATTTAGATGGAATGACAGCGCAAAATATATAAGTAAAACGATTAAACGTTTATTCAAAAATTGCAAAAAATATTACCAAATTATTGCATTGAATCACTAAGTTATTGGAATTGTACAAAGTTGAAAAACAAAATATTTTTAGTCCTTTAATAAAAACATGTTGTTTTGATGTCGATGATGGCATCAATATTACCATTACCATCACCAACATTGCCATTAAAAAAAATATGAAATAGAGTAAGAATTTCTGTAAACATTTAATTTATTTATTTATCCATTCTATTTATACAACGAATATTCCTTCTATTTTTCTCACTGTCGACGCTGACGAAGCAAGTTTTTCACTTACTGACAATCACTGGCAAAATGAATCACTCTCCTGCTTTACGATGTACAGCAATAGGCGCCTTAAAAATTAATTCTCGCTATTTATAAATGGAACAAAAGGAGAGCCGGAAAAAAAATATTTTTTATCTCAATTGTTCTTTGTTTAGATTTCTAATTAAATACTTATTTGACTCAATTAAGACTGTAATCAAAATCTTATTTGATATCAAATAAGAAGCTGATGTATCAAAAGTCGTCTCTATTTTTGTGTCTGCAGTACAGAACAAGAAAACCATCGCCAATAGGGTTAATTTTAATGCGGCATGAGATACTCGTATGAAACTTCAATGCTAACATTTTGAATTAGTCCGTTCCATATTGTTTATATGTATATTTTTCAATGATGTTGTTTTTTAATTTTTGAGAGAATAATGTGATTTACAAATTCACTTGCAGCCCTTGTATAAGATATGGAGGAACTTTTCAAATTTAATGAAGTTATTCTATTTGAATATAAAGTTATTCGTATTCTATTTTTAAACTCACTCAATGGGACCAACTGTAGGTAACGAGGGTATCGAACGTCACAGTTTGAGAAGCATTTACTAGACGTTGTCTACTACTTGTCTACTCGAAGGGTTCGTCAGACATATCGAAGTGGCCACCGCTCAAATAATGATCGAAGGTTGTATCGGGGATTGAACCCACGGTCTTGTCATCGATAGTCGAATGGATTAAGCACCGTGCCACGGTAGGCCACGAATTGTGTGATACTGTATGTATGCAACTGCATATTCTATTCCACTTCTCTCGGCAACCCTATTGCAATAGCTAGAAATGGTCTTCCAAGAGTCTATGAAGGTTATACTTATATGCTTGTGATGGTCGTAAAAATCAATGTCATTTCAAGCATGCCTTACCCTCCGTATGTCCAATGAAAGCACTATAGGGCTACACCGCTGCAGCTAAAAGGCTGAAATTTTGCAGAAAAACATTTTAAATATTGCAGAACAATTATTTTACAATAAGAACTGGTGTAGTCGGTTTTATACAGTTCTGTTTTCACGGTACTTGGTAGAAGCGGCCTGGTCGATTCTTGAAGAATCTGCTTCATGAGTCTGGTTCTTGACCTGCTTGGTTCTACACCAAGTCGGTTTTTGAAGAACGGGTCTCACGGCTGTAGTTCTAGACCCGGTCGGTTCTCGGAGAGCCAGTCTTTCAGAACCGCTTGTTGATACTTGAAGGAAGCGGGTCGATCGATTCTTTTAAGAATGTCGGTTTCTACAGTTCTGTGCAATTCTATCATGTACTTTATAAGAGGTTGTTCTAATTATGGTTTGATGGTTATTGAGAAATGCAAAAAATATTTGAAATTTCCTCGGAAAATGGGCTATATCGGCATATGCTCGTAATATATGGGAAGTGCGTGTTAAACTTTGGTTTGGTTTTTACTGGTAATGCCATCTGACATCTGCCTGGTGGTAGCTAAAGTGAGAAGGCGACCAATCTAATAGGTAATCTAAATGGCATGCTGACATCGCAATGTTAAGCAAGCAGGTCTGTTACCTATGCTGCTATTTGTAATTGATAGGCCTAACAGTTAGTTCGAATAATAAGCTGATCTTCTTAATTCAAATTTAAAATAAAAATTAAGAAAATCAACTCTCCAAATTTTGACGACTTTGCAAATCTTATAAGGCTCACGATTTGAGAGTATGTACCTAGAATATTCGGACTTTCAATAGAAGACGTGCCAATTGGCGGGTGTCCCTGATAAAAATAAAGCTTACATCACCGATGGAGGATATGCTCTTCAATGTGATCTGTGATGCTAACATAGACTCGGATCACCAGTTGGTTTTAGCTAAGAGATTAAGCTGAGCGAGAAACGTTTACAAACAAGCACAAAGAAAGCTGGATGTTGCTAAGCTGCATACCTTCTAGATGGCAATAGGCTGCTCCAAAAAAATTTCTCAACTATTACAATAGAACACCCTTAATCCTGATGTTTCTGCCAAAAAGTGGCAACATAGGTGTTGCTTCAGGCAATTAATATTGCGAATGAAAATAGATTGCACTGCCACGCCTTTTAGAATTGACAAAAAATACATAATTTTTCCCAAACGGAAGATTTTAAAAAGTTATAATTTTTGTTTTTTTTTTTATTGTGCCTTAATTCAGAACATTTTGTGCGTCACTACAAAAGGACGTTGGGTGAAGATATATAATACGTAGTCAGTTAAGGACTGAAATCTCTGCACTGTTTTTATTTTTTTATTTTATCGATTATTCCCAGTACTTTTTTACAGAATGTGTATTTCAAAGCATTCATAGAGGACTCTTGGGGATTATATCCAGTAACGGCTTTATTTTAGGGTTATCCATTTAGTAGTTTCATAAGACCGCCGGTCTGGCAAGGCTGTCTGTTGCTAAGTACCTGTCATTTGAAATGTTATTTATTTAGTAAACGATTTGCCATTTACGAATATGGACCGTTTAACAATTGAAAAGTGCGCAAAAATAGTTAGAACGTACTACAAAAGTGCTGACTCAAACGTGAGCTTTGAATTGAACAAAATTTTCTTTAGCGATGAATCTCATTTTTCACTCGGTGGTTACGTCAACAAGCAAAATTGTCGCATATGGGGCTCGATGAATCCTGAAATGATTGTGGAAAAGTCATTGCATACGGAAAAAATGGCTATTTAGTGCCTATTAGGGCCTGGAGATGTCATTGGTCCATATTTTTGCGAAAACTACCTGAAAAGGAACTACTGCTGCAACCAATTCGGAGACAGTCATTTAAATGACAGTGTGTTTCATACATATTGGCAAAGTTCAAATATTATAATGAAATGAAAGTTTCATTGAAATCATAGCTTTATGTGTGTTTTATTTAACTTTACTTGAAAACGAAAAATGGATGACTTGGAACAGCAATTGCTTTTCCTCGAGTGTATCGATGGGTTCATTCATTTTAAAGTTAAAGCTCTAGAAAATGAAAAACAACTTAAGTATGGATTTTTGTGTTATTACGGATTTATAATTTGTTTGGCTTTTGTATGGTGGCATTACGCTTGTACGCAAACCCACACATGTATATACTATTTGCATAAAATACTTACGAGTATCTCCTTGACTCCTTGCCCTACGATGCAGATTACAGATTTTGAGTAAAAATGTTTTATGTGGAACTTTTGAATATTATATTGCACATACATACGATTTATTTTGTATGGATGCGGTTGTATGGAAGAAGGAAACTATAAAATTAAATATGGATTTTGTGGAACAAATTGGAAATATTTTAATAACCGCAAAACAACTGTACGAAGTGGTAAAAATTGCTATCGAGGATAATCGTAGAAACAAACATTTATGCTATTTGTATCTTAGCGTAATGTGGGTAGAAAATATTAAACGATTCATAAATTGTGTTACTATTTTCAAGAGTAACATTTTGCCCATTATTATGCAGCATGTCCGTTGGGAAGGTATACTACTTTGGTTGTTTATAATTTTTGATTAAATGAAAGAGAATGTGTCTTATATTGATAAATGTTTTATTTAATGTCGGTTATTATGTATGGAATACAATATCAGATAAATATCTGCCTCTCTTAGGATCACAAATGCGAGCCCTTTGAGCACATTTTTCATTACATTTTCACACATTTCACGCGGTATTTCATTAATTTCATAACGAATATTTTGTTTGAGTTGCTTAAGCGTTTCGGGTTTATTTGTATAAACCTTGCTTTTCAGATATTCCCACAAAAAGAAGTCCGGAGCAGTCAAATCAGGCGACCGTGGAGGCCTGAAGTATTTCCATTGGCCAGAACCAACTATTCTGTTTATTCACATATCCATGCAAATGAAAATATGCCCCGTCACTCATTATGATTTTTTTCATGAAAATCGGGGTTGTCATGGGCGAGCTGTAACATCCTATTGGCATATGTACGACGGCGTAAATGGTCTTGTGGAAGAAGGTATTGTGTCAACTGAATCTTAAATGGAAACAAATGCAATCCTTATGGAAAATTGTAGCCGAAGTTGTTCTTTGAAGACCAAGCTCCTGAGCACGGCGTCGAATTGAGGTTGATGGATTGTTTAGAACACTTTTTTGAGCAGCTGTAATGTTTTGAGCCGATCTTGCAGTAAGTTGTGGTCCATGCTTAACTCTATCAGCTACAGACTCTCTTTCTTCGAAATCAGTCACTACACGATAAATAGTGCCGTCTGGCACGGTGTTTCTTCCAAAAATTTCAGGTAACTTTTTCATCGTCACAGTAATCGATGATTGATTTTGATAAAATGTTTCAACGATTAAAACACGTTGGTTTATCGAATATTTTTCCATAATAAATTTGCCACGTCTCTACTTCACGACTGCCAAATATGAACTGTCAAGACTAATGTTTACCAAAATGGCGGCAAAACAAAGTAGTATATCTTCCCAACGAACACCCTGTATCTCCATCCATACGTATAGGATACACAATTCTGTTCCAGAGGTAATACCAGTTTTTAGTTTTTGAGAGAATTTTTATTTATTCGTTCATCTACTTCGACGTCTTCAGAGTACTCGCCCAAACACAAAATGCTTATGCCAATGTTTTTTTTTTCCATTCTTCCCATGTAAAATAGTATTTTTTCGATTTGGCCTCCAGACAACATAGTGATTGGATTTCTTCAATTAATTCAAAACAATGTCCTGGAGTGTTTTTTTCGGTTTGAGAAATATACGAGTATAATAGCTAGAAGTCTCATTGTGCTAAACTTTGCGAATACGATGGTTGTGGAGGGATAATAATTTAATTTGTTACATTCTGGTGGAAAGCTAGCTAAGAGCTACATATATAGTGTGATATAGAAAAGAGTTGTCTGTTCATAAATCTAGCCCATTTTCGCAAATAATAATGACGCATAATACTCAAATAATATTCTTTGTTGAAAAAATCAGCCGGTGGAAGAAATTCACAATGAATAACTTCTACGCAGACAATGTCCTATCAGAAAAGTGCGCATTAAATCACTTTTCCATATGAAAGTTCATATGAATATATTTTTCTATGCGTGAAATGCCTACGAAAACATTTTTCCGTGTGCGAAATGACATTTTTCTATACTTAAAGTGTCTATGAAAACATTTCTCTATACAAAAACCGCCCATGAAGACGCCTTTTTTATGTAACATGCCTAAAAGCATACTTTTTTATATAGAAGTACTCCTTAATAATGAAAGAAAATTGTCAGCATAACCTTGATTTTTGCTTTACGTTTGACACTCGATTGATCGGCTGATCACAAACATAGATCCAAGTCTCATTTGCCGGAATAATGCAACGTGTCGATAGCCAGAAGTCATCTATTCATAATTTTGAACGGGACGGTGTTTTTTTTTTTTTTGAAAATATTTAGAGTTTTCGATACAAATGAATATTTTTCGTGTCTAAGGTCCAAAATATTTTCTAAAATGGAGTTGACAGCTCATTTGAAAACGCCAAAATCATCAGCAAGTTCTGTAATTTTCAATCGAAGATTTTCGAGTGCCTAATATTGGATTTGTTGGACGTGGAATATATCAATGCGCTCCATTTGCATTCCCAATAATATGCTTATTAGACGCATAACGTGTGCAAAAGCTGGGTGGATTAAGTCCAACTGCTGGAAAGATATGAAGCTAGGTACAGGGTTGCCCATATTCGACGGACCCATGTTTTTAAAAAAAAAATCAAAGAAAAAAATAAAAATTTGGCGGTTGGCAATCTTATTCATTTAATTTGTTCCAAGTAGATTTGTTTACATCAATTTTTGAATATGATATCTCTCAAATGGCCGCCTCTGGCGTTGATGGCGTATTGTGCCCTTTTTGCAGCATTTTCCATCGTTTTCGCCAACATTTCGGCCGGAATAGCGGCTATTTCTTCACGAATGTTGTCCTTGAGCTCTTCTACGGTCCTTGGCTTGTTAACGTAAACCTTTGACTTCAAATGTCCCCACAAGAAGAAGTCAGCGGGCGTCAAATCGGGCGAACGCGGTGGCCAGTCCAAATCACCACTTTTCGACATCAAACGGCCCGAAAACAAATTCTTCAGAAAATCGATTGTTATGCGACTTGTGTGCGGTGGAGCGCCGCCTTGTTGAAACCAGAACTGCCTCATACGCTTTCGACGAATAATTGGCATCACAAAATTGGTCATCATGTCGCGATAACGCTCCTGGTTGATGGTAACAGCATGGCCATTTTCGTTTTGGAAGAAAAACGGCCCAATGACCGTTTTCGCACTAACGCCGCACCAAACTGTGACTTTTTCGTCATGAAGAGGCAATTCTTGAATCTTCTGAGGATTTTCAGTGGCGTAAATACGGCAATTTTGCTTATTTACGGTCCCATTCAATGTGAAATGGGCTTCATCGGACATGATAATTTTGTTGCAAAATTGCTCGTCATCATCGGCCATTTCGATGACTCGTTGGGCCCATTCCAATTGACGAGGCTTGTCCGCAGGCAACAATCTTTGCGTCAATTGAATTTTGTACGGGAACAAATGCAAATCAACGCGAATAATCCGTTGTAAAGTGGACCGAGCCATGCCCAACTGCTGAGAACGGCGTTTTTGGGATGTTCTTGGGGACCTCTCAACACTGGCTCGTACGGCAGCGATATTCTCGGCCGATCGCCTTGGTCGACTTTTATTTGGCCTCTTCGGATTAGAAAGAGCCTCACCAGTCGAAAATTTTTCGTATAAACGCTTAATGGTGTTCTTAGAAGGCGCACTTCTCACATTTTTTAATATTTTAAAAGCACGTTGAGTTTTCACAATTGACTTCTTCTATTGAATGTAAATTTCAACTATTTCAGAGCGCTCGCGTGGCGTGTATTGTTCCATGGTAAAAATCTGCTTGGACTGACGCTTCAAACGCGGTATGTCATTAAGCGATCTGACGTCTCTGTCAAAAGTTATGGCGTTGCCAGATGGGTCCGTCGAATATGGGCAACCCTGTATATAACGGTTAAATCGGCTACTTGTATGAGAGGTACCAGGAGGGTTTTTCATTCCATTGCTCTATCAAATTTGGTATGCATTATGGGTTTGGGAAACTAAATTCTGGGAAGACATTGTCTAAATATGAGAAGGCATTATCACACTACTTCTGGCACTACACTTAAATTGACCTTCCCACTATAAGCCGTAATTCTTAGGCCGCAGTTACTTCAACGTTTGTCATTGTATTACATTATAATATAAGGTGGCGCACCAATTGCACTACAATAAAAACTTCCAACATCTTTGTTTTAATTAACGTATTTTATTTTTATTGTATAGAAAATTTAATATTATTTGATATAACTAATTGGTTTTTATATATAGATATAGATATGTGATATCTGATCAGAAAATTATTCACTGAAGGATCACCTCAATTATTGTTTTAATGTATTGCTTCAATTCAGACAAATTTTGTTTGTTTTGTTTTGTGCACCTCTTGTTTGACATAACCCCATATAAAAGTCTGGGTCAGTCAGGTCAGGTGACCTGCCAGCAGAAAGTAGGGTTTCTGGATATTAATTTGTATGGGAATTTTCGTTGAAGCTACGCCATAATCGCTCTGACTATGTGTGTGATTGATCCATATTGCTGGACCAATAATGGATACGCCTTCGGGGATAACGTCCAATGGGTAAAAGAACTCCTTAAACATATTTAAATAACTGTACCCATTGACAGTTGACCGTTGCACGATACATGCGCTACCCTGTACTTAGTCAAATTTAAAAAAAAAAAAACGCAACGGATAATACTTTCTTCTCTAGCAAGTTCCATATGCTGATGTAACCAATATTCTTATTTTCGAATTTTCCTTAAATTCAGCATAATTCAGCACGTATCGGAAGTTTGATAAATTTCGTTTTGCGGATAAAAATATGTGTTTGCAAAGCTCAGTCTTCGCTCTGTACGATTTGTAAACAGAAGACTTCCGAAAGTTATAATATCGGTTCTTTTTTTTTTTTTGCTTTAAACTGGATACTATGCTCTTTTCACGATGAAAGAATTTCTCGAGACATTCTTTCCTAGTGAAAACAATTTAGAGGCATTGCCAATTTTTCTTGAATTGATTTCCAACACTGAAATTGGTACAGTTTATGTTTCTACATCACAATGTGTACAATTGCAGTACAGTAGAACTCCAATTATCCGAACTCCGATCAACCGAATCGCTGATTGTAGAACTCCAATTATCCGAACTCCGATCAACCGAATCGCTGATTATCCGAATCGCTTTTGTCTTTCGTTTCGCTTTGTACATATGTACATTCTTTTATTTTTATGTACTTTTACTTCTTTTTACTTTACTAATGCATACAATGCCAAAAATAAGCTCTTTTACTTTAAAATCCCCTTTTTTCAGAAAAAATCCAATTATCCGAATTTTTGATTATCCGAATGTGGTCCGGTCCCAATTGATTCGGATAATTGGAGTTCTACTGTAGTAAAGTGATTTATTTTTTTTTACTATCATTTCATTTCCTAGCAAGAGACTGGTATTGCCACCTAAGAAAATTTAGGTTCAAATTTCACCGCGAAAAATAAGCAGGAAAGAACCAACATTTAGTTCGGAATATTGATTGATTGATTCGTCGGTTCACTATGTTATTCGGTTCACTTGATTGAAATTTCCGTACTGGTTAATGTTCGCGTTATCGTAAAAGCGACAACAAGTCTTAAATAAATAAATATAATAAGCGGAATTTTCCTTTTTTCAAATCTTGATGCTCGAAATATCAAAAATTGGGGCTAATCCGATGTATCCGGGATGCCTAAAACATGTTCGCTGCTTCGAGGAGCCAAAAATGCTGTAATCAATGCATTCGTCATCTCTGGCAAATATAGTTTTCGAAATTCAGTGAAAAAGGTTTTCTCTCTAAGTCCACAACAACTGTTTCTTGTTTAAAGACTGCGATAAATGAGATATTAAAAATCTGCCAAAAACAACCATAAGAGGGCTGTGTAGTGTCCAATTTTAAAATACGCTGTGAAGGCCACTTGGGAAAGTCAAATAGGCCAAAATTTTGGCTGTGTATTTCACGATATTTATTCCACCTACATTTACTTCTCTCCCTCTCTACCATAATTGTATTTATGTTGAATAACCTTTGATGTAAATAGTTAATATTTTATTTATTGGTGCTATTGAAAAAGAACAGTCGGAAATCTTATAAAACTTATTTTTTTGTTATAGCGAAATAAAGGAAATGATTTGAAACGCGTAAATAAATAAAACTTTTAAGAAACAAAACGAAGCAATCTAAAGGTCGTACAATACAGCTTGAAAGTCAAAAAAAAAAACAAGCAATAAAGCATAAAACCAAAGAGGACAAAAAACACATCGAAGAAAATCTGTGCTAAAAAGTTCACAACAACCATATTAAATTTTTATTTAAAAAACGATTTAAAATTCCATAACATACGGCGACCCTTTGAACAGCGACACTGGTATCACACAGAGCAATGGGGAGCAGAAGTAGCAGAAAGAACGGAACTCCGGCCCAAATGAAACCTCAAAGAAAATCAAGTGAATCATAATCATACACCCAAACGAATGCTACACTTTACCATTCACCAGGAAACCAGATACACCAGCTCACACTCGTTGACTGCTACCCAGATACCCGCATTGATGATGAGGATGACGATGACGACGATGAAGTCGAAGAAGACAAAACTTAACAAGTAGCTCCAGTGGAAATTCAAAGGAGCACAAAAAGATATACCCAAAGAACGTTCCGAGGCAACAAAAAGGCCACTTTAAAGTGAACGCGCGTAATACCAGAAGGGGCTCGAACGTCACATTTTGTTTTTTTTTTTTATTTATTTCTACGTTTCGTGCTGTTTGTGACTTGACGCATTAGTTACCCCTGGAGAGTTCCAATGTAATTATGCACACACAAGCTGTCTTACGATCCATGTGTGTCCGTCCGTTCAAACGTCCGTCTTGCCATATAACGAGCTAGGCCATCGTTTGGCTGTCCGTCTTTATGTTCGAACCCAACAACTCAGGCAATTCAACCATCCCGTTCATCTCATCCATAGGTTTTCTGACTCGTCCGCTTTGTTAATGTTCTCGTTGACGACTGCTCAATGTTCTTTTTATGACATGGATTGCTTTCGAACCGAGCAGAGTGAAGTGAGTGGATGTGATGGTATCCCGTTGTACTGTGTCGAAGAAATTGAAAAACAATATAAAATTCAAATACCATACGCCTCTTTATTACTTGTATACGACTTGTACTTGTTATTGTTGCATTTGTCAACGTCATCAGCGTTATCCTCAGCGGTCGCCTTTTTGTCATAATCAACGAAATTTTATAGTTCTCTTGTGTAAATACAATTCATGTAATCAAGACGGGACAGTGGTTTGAGTTACGATAACTTTGGCAACGTGTCGACGATTTTTGCAAAGTTTCGCCATAGTATAGAAATCATATGGTTTATTAAGATTCTGTCTATACAGAAACCGAATTTGAAAAAAGAAGCAAGTGGAGAGGAACAAAGTTGGACAGGCTTATTTACTTCTATGGCGACTAGAATAGACATTGTTTTCTTTTGTGTAACAATGGGCGTCTTCCTCAATTCGTCGCACAAAGCTTTTATGGTACAGGGTGGCGCAATAGAACGTGCATATTTAAAAAATAGATTAAAAAATAAATACAAAAGGTATGGTTAAAATAAACCTAAGGCATTATAGAGTAATAAATGGAACTAACTAACCGCAAACGAAAATTATTGAAAACTTTCTTCAGTAATACTGGTGTAATGGCTGCCATTTCACCACGGATATTCTCCTTGAGCTGAACGATGTTTCTTGGATTATTACTGTAGACTTTGTGTTTGAGGTATCCCCACAAAAAAAGGCAAGAGGCGTCAAGTCTGGACTACGTGGGGGCCATGGGATATCACCCCCTTTCGAAATCAGTTTGTCAGGGAACATCAGCTTCATCACCGCCATGGAGTCATTTGATGTGTGACAGGTAGCTCCATCTTATTGGAACCAAGTTCTGGAATTCACTATTCTTGAACTTTCAATTTCTGGAGCCAAAAATCCGTCCAACATCTCAACATAGCCTTCCGTATTAACCGTGACGTTTTGGCCCCGCGCATTTTCGAAGAAAAAAGGACCAATTATTCCTCTGCCAGAGATTGCTGCCCATACTGTCACTTTAGGACTATGCAATGGTTTCTGGTGTTTGATTTTCGGATTTTCACTGTTCCAGTAACGACAATTTTGACGGTTTACGAACCCATTCATAAGCAAATTAGCCTCGTCAGAGAAAAGGATATTGTCAAAATTGGAAAATCGATTAAGCATTTCATTAGCAAATGCGAGCCTTGCTATGAAGTCAGGAATGCAGAATTGAAGAAATACAGAAATGATTTGATTGATTGAGTCATAAGCAATTATTCTCCGCCATAGATTAAGGCACGTAAAACCAATGTCTGGTACAGTTGGACTTTTATTCTTTGGAATGGGACTATGCCACCAAATTCGAACGTTAAACTCATAGTGATGTCCGTTCGCAAGCAATAAGCTTCGCTTAATCACCAGACGGAATGGAAAAAGAAGAATCCAATTATCATTTCAAAGTGATAGTTGTCAACGGCTGGATTCTTTATTCATCGAAACAAATAATTTAGTTTAGTTCTCGTTTACTATCAGACATACTTTTGCTGATTCCTACTCAATACTTGAGAAGGCTGCAGTAACATGTCGCAGTTTTCTGCTCATAATGTCCACATTAACGGCATATGCAAACTGCATATGGCTCTTGTTAAAGATGGCACCAGTCGCGTTAACTGAAGCTCCCTCCCCTCATATTCATATTCATAGGACGTTAAAGGTGTTGCGCGATAAATCGTCGCCGTATCTCGTTTGGTGCAAAAATAGTTCACTAGGATGTTGCTAATTTTTAAATAAGACTACGAGGCAGGCAGTGTCATCGAAACAAAATTTGCCATATATTTTTTGTCTTATCGGACTGGCGAGGGCAACTTTATGGTCGACGAAAAGATGGTACGAATCGATCTGTTTTTTCTTGGCAAGCGTTAGCTAGAATAAGTTTTAATCTTTACATATCGCACTTGTTAGAACGTTGTAGGTAATGGATAAAAGACATACGCCAGTTTACCTGACTGACATTTCTGTACTAGGATGTCATGCAACTAGAAACAAATGATTTAAATTAGGTAATTTGTATGGAAGGTATCAGAAGGTGCATGATTACTTCGTTCATTTTTTTTTCAGTTTGCCCTATTACTGGTAAAAATAGTGAACAAAAAT
>JAHXMU010036063.1:0-17241 GCA_019455685.1 Philornis downsi
GAGGCTATCCAAGAGTCTGTCGTCATATGAGCGGAACTGCTGGGCGTTTCTCGCGCAGAGCTTGGCTCAATCGCATTAATTGATGATGCGATTCGTCGAAGGTTTTTCGGCTTCCTTCACGCGGACGGTCGTCAACATCAAAATCTCCGTCTTTAAAGCGACGGAACCAATCTCGACACATTGCCTCACTTAAAGCAGCATTTCGGTAAACGTATTGAAGCTCTCGATGAGCTTCCACCGCCGATTTATCCGATTCGATTGAAAGAAGAAAGTCAATAAAATCATACATATTCACACGACCAAGAGAATATGACGTCAAAAGAAAATCACTATTGCATCGAAGCGGTATGTTTACCATATGCTTAAGCTTGGCTCATGATGTTTTAGTTATGGCAGAATCGAATAGCACTTACAGCTGGCGTCATCTATTGGCAAACAGTGGGTACTTAGTTGCGCACCTAATATATTTTTAGAGTTGTTATACCTATATTCGAAAGAATGAAGCTAGCTATCGCTTGACACGCAACAAAACGTAGCATTAAAGAAAGTTTATATTGATCCACCCCTTCAATTTCATTTGAAAAGGACTCAGACGTGGCAAATCTCGTTTGGTTCGAAAAACGCTCAGAGATGTTTTCTGGCTATCAGTATGATGAGTATCGGGTTAATGTTTATGATCTGACAACAATATAGTGGCAAAGATGAAGTCAGACCGAAAAGGTCGCGTCAAAGCCGCTAAAAATCAAAGTTATGGTGACAGTTATCTTCGATCACCGTGTTAGGGTACATTATGGAATTCTTCCGACGGACCAAATAGTCAACAAGGAATATTATTTGAGTGCTTTTTTGCATAAGGCTATATGCAGAAAAGAGGGTTGTTAAACGATCCATATTTGTAAATTACAAACTTTTCACTAAATAAATAACACATCAGATGACAGGTATTTAACAGTTGACGGCCTTGCCAGACCGGCGGTTTTGAAACCACTAAATGGATAACTCCATATTACAATTTAATCCAATAAGGAACAGTTTAAGAAATTGCATTAAACGGACTAGTATTTACAGGGGAAAAATTAAATTTTGATTATTCAGTCGATTTGTATGGGAGGCATCCGAATGAGAGTGGCAGTGCAGACCATTTTCATTCCCCAACTGCTCACTTCCTCAACTCAACTGCTTGAAAAATATGAAGCAAACCAATATAATGATAAAAAATCCAGGTTGCTGTAGGCTTTCTTTTTCATTCTTCGACCATACATTAGCAAATTCTAACGTGTTCCAAGATTTACTAAATTTCGTGGTGGATCGTGTCATTTGTATTGGAGGTACCAGAAGAGGCATAGCTAATCCATCGATTTTTTAAAATCCTGCAAAGCACCATAAAGGAATATGCTAGACAAATATTAAAGTTGCTGATGCGTATCGATTAGGAGTTACAGAGGATACATTGAATTTTATAAAATCGGTCGGTTTGTATGGGAGGCAGCACAAGGGGTGTAACAATGCGGTCCATTTTCATTCTCAGACCTGAATTATGACCTTAGTCCTAAGGTGTACCAAATTTTTCTGAATTCCGTGTAGCTGCATAAAGAATGTAAATAAATACGAGAATATGTGGTTTATATTGGTCATTTGTAAGGATTCTACAAAAAAGGGCATTGTTATTCGGACGAAATTTTTCCAAATTTTACAAGCATTACAACACAATACTTTCTACCAACCAAAATCTACCAATCAGCCAGCCAGACAGGCGTATACATCGCTTAATCGACTTAGAAAGTTGTGAAACACATTTGAACAGAAGATACGTGGTATTTCTAGCGCTTCCTACTGGGTGTTACTTTGTCGTATCAAAAGATATCTTCATTGCTTTGGATGAAGTTCTAAAAAGTTGGCTGTTCTTTGTCGCCGGAAGAACATCAACAACACCCCGGTGTAAGGAAAATATTATGAGACAAATCTCTTCACGGAAATTCTGCACCTATTCATATTCCCCATTGGGCCGCCAATTGTCCTTTTTCTGTTGATTTCCAATAACATGAGATTGTGCCACTTCCTTTTTCGTTATATAGAACATATGGCAGCGAGGCAAAGTAAAATAACTCATTAGAATAAAAACAATAGAATGAATTGAAAATCCGGTGAGTCCATGTTGCAGTGTCATCATCATCTTTAGGCGCATCTTGTTCGGTTTTTATTCGTTTCTTCTTTCGAAATACTGCTGCTGTAACTGTTGTTGTTGTTGCTGATGATGATGATGATGAAGCTGGTGATTATGTTGAGTTCCTTTCATAAATGAGTTCAGCCATAAATGGTATGAATTGTTTTAATAAATATTTTTTTCCATTGGGGTCCAAATACGGGTACTACTGCTCGCTAAGTAGTCCATTGAATGGGTGGTTTTTGTGCTGCATATACAAAAGTTGCACGTAGTAAATGTATTAGGTCCCATTATCGTTGCTGGCAGTTGTCGACAGCATCGAGGATGGAGGACGATGACGTCGTCATATTGTTGTGTCTGCATATCGGAGCAAACAATTGTATTGTCTGGAAAACTGCCGTTGAACTAAAGTGCATTTTATGTCATTGAGTAAACAACCGTAACGCCTCTTGAGCGGATGATTATTATTGTTATTTCCACTTATAATGCATGCCACAGCACATTTTTGTCCTCAGTCATTCAATCTCCTCCTCCCGATACGTTTCGATTATGGGTTTGTTTTAAATACAACTGGAGAGGACTCTCCAGTATTCCATGCATGTATATTAACAAATCAGTACACATAGAAATTTAGATGCATGTGTGCGTAATCACATACATACATGGAAGAAAAATAAGTTATGAATAGAGGCCAATACACTAAAGGAAAATATCCTGAATATTAGGAACTGAATACGCGATAATGTTATGAATTTATGAATGTTCGATTTGTTTGTAAATTAAGCGAACATTTTTGAATGTGTCGACCACACCCAGTAAAAAATTATTTTGAATATAAAAGTAAGGATACATTTTCTTGCTTTGGAAATAAATGGCAGCAGCTACAGTTTATCCAATCGTTTATGAGGTAGCTTCCATGAGAAGAAATTGTTTACAATTCGCCTCAAAATACACGCACCAAGTTGGCATAAAACTGTCTAAATTTAGCAGTTGCAATCGACCAATCAAAATGTTATTTGATATTCCACATATGAACAAATTCATAGTCTTAATTAACGAATTTCCAGTGGACAAAAACTTACATATATGCGCTCAGTAAGCATAATGTTATAAAGGGTGGCGCATAAGTAACGTTAACGGTGACTATATTCAATGCGTTCTTGTTCATCATTTGGTTTTAACTCGTGAACCAATTGCATTTTATATGGGAAAAGATGTAACAAATATAAAATTATTTGCAAAGACCGCCTAGACATCTCTAACTGCTGAGAACGTCGCCTGGTGGAAGTTTCGAGGTTTTTCTCAATACTTGCTTGCACTCGAGCAATGGTCACTTCATTTTGAACTGCACGAGGTATTCCAGCACATGGAAGATCACAGACAGCTCCTTGTTGCCCAAAACACTGAACCAATTGGTAAATTGTTAGAACGCTAGGAGCATTTCGAACATGAAAGAAATTTCGATATGATCTGAATAATCGAATGCTGACTCTCAAAGTAAAATTGAACAACTTTAGTTCTTTGTTCTGTGCTGAGCCTTTCCGTCATAAATTTCCCAAGTATTACTTAGTTAATTCTGTACAGAGACAAAAAAAAAGGCAAACAAAAAATTTATTCACTGATCAAATCTTAACGTTGCTTATGCGCCACCCTATGTAAGTATAGTAAAAATAATGCCATTATTTTTGTATGATGTTGAAGGCTTTATTTAGCATAGTTAGAATGATCCCATTTAGGCCAAATATAAGTACATACGAGTACATCACTTTGTTCAAAAACTTGTTGCCATTTTGAAGGTAATTACGTTATGTCTCTCTCTCAAAGAAACCCTCATTCCTATTTGCAAAAAGCCGGAACAGTCAATTTTCACAATCTTCTCTTGAGGCGAAGTAAAGCTATTCCTCACAGGCAAGAACTGGTAGTAATAACTTAGAAGCTGGTCCAAACTATCAGGTGGATGCATAAGATCATCCCAATCCAGCTCCCGGACTTCTGGAGATTCCTGGCGACTCACTATCCATGTGCGCGCTTTGGTGTTGTCCTGATGGAACAAAATTCCTCTCCTATCGGGTTATTCACATTTTCAGTTGTCTGGCTTGAGTTTTTTGCTTATATCGAAGAAAGACAATAAAATATGGTGTATTTTTTTCCTTTTTCGAGTTCATCCTTGACCCGCGCTCAAACAATATTGAGACAAGCAATCACAAAACTGCTGGAGTAGTTTTTTAAGCACGAAATCTTATCTTTCCAACGCTATCTGGCGTAACAGGATCACAAGATGCAGATTACTAAAGCTGTCTATTCGAAAAAAATGAATTTCGTTTTACTATACCTTATACGACAAATAACTTGATTGAAATATTGGTAATATTTATAGCATTTTATGAAACGATTTAAATATTTATTTGATTTAGATGGAATGACAGCGCAAAATATATAAGTAAAACGATTAAACGTTTATTCAAAAATTGCAAAAAATATTACCAAATTATTGCATTGAATCACTAAGTTATTGGAATTGTACAAAGTTGAAAAACAAAATATTTTTAGTCCTTTAATAAAAACATGTTGTTTTGATGTCGATGATGGCATCAATATTACCATTACCATCACCAACATTGCCATTAAAAAAAATATGAAATAGAGTAAGAATTTCTGTAAACATTTAATTTATTTATTTATCCATTCTATTTATACAACGAATATTCCTTCTATTTTTCTCACTGTCGACGCTGACGAAGCAAGTTTTTCACTTACTGACAATCACTGGCAAAATGAATCACTCTCCTGCTTTACGATGTACAGCAATAGGCGCCTTAAAAATTAATTCTCGCTATTTATAAATGGAACAAAAGGAGAGCCGGAAAAAAAATATTTTTTATCTCAATTGTTCTTTGTTTAGATTTCTAATTAAATACTTATTTGACTCAATTAAGACTGTAATCAAAATCTTATTTGATATCAAATAAGAAGCTGATGTATCAAAAGTCGTCTCTATTTTTGTGTCTGCAGTACAGAACAAGAAAACCATCGCCAATAGGGTTAATTTTAATGCGGCATGAGATACTCGTATGAAACTTCAATGCTAACATTTTGAATTAGTCCGTTCCATATTGTTTATATGTATATTTTTCAATGATGTTGTTTTTTAATTTTTGAGAGAATAATGTGATTTACAAATTCACTTGCAGCCCTTGTATAAGATATGGAGGAACTTTTCAAATTTAATGAAGTTATTCTATTTGAATATAAAGTTATTCGTATTCTATTTTTAAACTCACTCAATGGGACCAACTGTAGGTAACGAGGGTATCGAACGTCACAGTTTGAGAAGCATTTACTAGACGTTGTCTACTACTTGTCTACTCGAAGGGTTCGTCAGACATATCGAAGTGGCCACCGCTCAAATAATGATCGAAGGTTGTATCGGGGATTGAACCCACGGTCTTGTCATCGATAGTCGAATGGATTAAGCACCGTGCCACGGTAGGCCACGAATTGTGTGATACTGTATGTATGCAACTGCATATTCTATTCCACTTCTCTCGGCAACCCTATTGCAATAGCTAGAAATGGTCTTCCAAGAGTCTATGAAGGTTATACTTATATGCTTGTGATGGTCGTAAAAATCAATGTCATTTCAAGCATGCCTTACCCTCCGTATGTCCAATGAAAGCACTATAGGGCTACACCGCTGCAGCTAAAAGGCTGAAATTTTGCAGAAAAACATTTTAAATATTGCAGAACAATTATTTTACAATAAGAACTGGTGTAGTCGGTTTTATACAGTTCTGTTTTCACGGTACTTGGTAGAAGCGGCCTGGTCGATTCTTGAAGAATCTGCTTCATGAGTCTGGTTCTTGACCTGCTTGGTTCTACACCAAGTCGGTTTTTGAAGAACGGGTCTCACGGCTGTAGTTCTAGACCCGGTCGGTTCTCGGAGAGCCAGTCTTTCAGAACCGCTTGTTGATACTTGAAGGAAGCGGGTCGATCGATTCTTTTAAGAATGTCGGTTTCTACAGTTCTGTGCAATTCTATCATGTACTTTATAAGAGGTTGTTCTAATTATGGTTTGATGGTTATTGAGAAATGCAAAAAATATTTGAAATTTCCTCGGAAAATGGGCTATATCGGCATATGCTCGTAATATATGGGAAGTGCGTGTTAAACTTTGGTTTGGTTTTTACTGGTAATGCCATCTGACATCTGCCTGGTGGTAGCTAAAGTGAGAAGGCGACCAATCTAATAGGTAATCTAAATGGCATGCTGACATCGCAATGTTAAGCAAGCAGGTCTGTTACCTATGCTGCTATTTGTAATTGATAGGCCTAACAGTTAGTTCGAATAATAAGCTGATCTTCTTAATTCAAATTTAAAATAAAAATTAAGAAAATCAACTCTCCAAATTTTGACGACTTTGCAAATCTTATAAGGCTCACGATTTGAGAGTATGTACCTAGAATATTCGGACTTTCAATAGAAGACGTGCCAATTGGCGGGTGTCCCTGATAAAAATAAAGCTTACATCACCGATGGAGGATATGCTCTTCAATGTGATCTGTGATGCTAACATAGACTCGGATCACCAGTTGGTTTTAGCTAAGAGATTAAGCTGAGCGAGAAACGTTTACAAACAAGCACAAAGAAAGCTGGATGTTGCTAAGCTGCATACCTTCTAGATGGCAATAGGCTGCTCCAAAAAAATTTCTCAACTATTACAATAGAACACCCTTAATCCTGATGTTTCTGCCAAAAAGTGGCAACATAGGTGTTGCTTCAGGCAATTAATATTGCGAATGAAAATAGATTGCACTGCCACGCCTTTTAGAATTGACAAAAAATACATAATTTTTCCCAAACGGAAGATTTTAAAAAGTTATAATTTTTGTTTTTTTTTTTATTGTGCCTTAATTCAGAACATTTTGTGCGTCACTACAAAAGGACGTTGGGTGAAGATATATAATACGTAGTCAGTTAAGGACTGAAATCTCTGCACTGTTTTTATTTTTTTATTTTATCGATTATTCCCAGTACTTTTTTACAGAATGTGTATTTCAAAGCATTCATAGAGGACTCTTGGGGATTATATCCAGTAACGGCTTTATTTTAGGGTTATCCATTTAGTAGTTTCATAAGACCGCCGGTCTGGCAAGGCTGTCTGTTGCTAAGTACCTGTCATTTGAAATGTTATTTATTTAGTAAACGATTTGCCATTTACGAATATGGACCGTTTAACAATTGAAAAGTGCGCAAAAATAGTTAGAACGTACTACAAAAGTGCTGACTCAAACGTGAGCTTTGAATTGAACAAAATTTTCTTTAGCGATGAATCTCATTTTTCACTCGGTGGTTACGTCAACAAGCAAAATTGTCGCATATGGGGCTCGATGAATCCTGAAATGATTGTGGAAAAGTCATTGCATACGGAAAAAATGGCTATTTAGTGCCTATTAGGGCCTGGAGATGTCATTGGTCCATATTTTTGCGAAAACTACCTGAAAAGGAACTACTGCTGCAACCAATTCGGAGACAGTCATTTAAATGACAGTGTGTTTCATACATATTGGCAAAGTTCAAATATTATAATGAAATGAAAGTTTCATTGAAATCATAGCTTTATGTGTGTTTTATTTAACTTTACTTGAAAACGAAAAATGGATGACTTGGAACAGCAATTGCTTTTCCTCGAGTGTATCGATGGGTTCATTCATTTTAAAGTTAAAGCTCTAGAAAATGAAAAACAACTTAAGTATGGATTTTTGTGTTATTACGGATTTATAATTTGTTTGGCTTTTGTATGGTGGCATTACGCTTGTACGCAAACCCACACATGTATATACTATTTGCATAAAATACTTACGAGTATCTCCTTGACTCCTTGCCCTACGATGCAGATTACAGATTTTGAGTAAAAATGTTTTATGTGGAACTTTTGAATATTATATTGCACATACATACGATTTATTTTGTATGGATGCGGTTGTATGGAAGAAGGAAACTATAAAATTAAATATGGATTTTGTGGAACAAATTGGAAATATTTTAATAACCGCAAAACAACTGTACGAAGTGGTAAAAATTGCTATCGAGGATAATCGTAGAAACAAACATTTATGCTATTTGTATCTTAGCGTAATGTGGGTAGAAAATATTAAACGATTCATAAATTGTGTTACTATTTTCAAGAGTAACATTTTGCCCATTATTATGCAGCATGTCCGTTGGGAAGGTATACTACTTTGGTTGTTTATAATTTTTGATTAAATGAAAGAGAATGTGTCTTATATTGATAAATGTTTTATTTAATGTCGGTTATTATGTATGGAATACAATATCAGATAAATATCTGCCTCTCTTAGGATCACAAATGCGAGCCCTTTGAGCACATTTTTCATTACATTTTCACACATTTCACGCGGTATTTCATTAATTTCATAACGAATATTTTGTTTGAGTTGCTTAAGCGTTTCGGGTTTATTTGTATAAACCTTGCTTTTCAGATATTCCCACAAAAAGAAGTCCGGAGCAGTCAAATCAGGCGACCGTGGAGGCCTGAAGTATTTCCATTGGCCAGAACCAACTATTCTGTTTATTCACATATCCATGCAAATGAAAATATGCCCCGTCACTCATTATGATTTTTTTCATGAAAATCGGGGTTGTCATGGGCGAGCTGTAACATCCTATTGGCATATGTACGACGGCGTAAATGGTCTTGTGGAAGAAGGTATTGTGTCAACTGAATCTTAAATGGAAACAAATGCAATCCTTATGGAAAATTGTAGCCGAAGTTGTTCTTTGAAGACCAAGCTCCTGAGCACGGCGTCGAATTGAGGTTGATGGATTGTTTAGAACACTTTTTTGAGCAGCTGTAATGTTTTGAGCCGATCTTGCAGTAAGTTGTGGTCCATGCTTAACTCTATCAGCTACAGACTCTCTTTCTTCGAAATCAGTCACTACACGATAAATAGTGCCGTCTGGCACGGTGTTTCTTCCAAAAATTTCAGGTAACTTTTTCATCGTCACAGTAATCGATGATTGATTTTGATAAAATGTTTCAACGATTAAAACACGTTGGTTTATCGAATATTTTTCCATAATAAATTTGCCACGTCTCTACTTCACGACTGCCAAATATGAACTGTCAAGACTAATGTTTACCAAAATGGCGGCAAAACAAAGTAGTATATCTTCCCAACGAACACCCTGTATCTCCATCCATACGTATAGGATACACAATTCTGTTCCAGAGGTAATACCAGTTTTTAGTTTTTGAGAGAATTTTTATTTATTCGTTCATCTACTTCGACGTCTTCAGAGTACTCGCCCAAACACAAAATGCTTATGCCAATGTTTTTTTTTTCCATTCTTCCCATGTAAAATAGTATTTTTTCGATTTGGCCTCCAGACAACATAGTGATTGGATTTCTTCAATTAATTCAAAACAATGTCCTGGAGTGTTTTTTTCGGTTTGAGAAATATACGAGTATAATAGCTAGAAGTCTCATTGTGCTAAACTTTGCGAATACGATGGTTGTGGAGGGATAATAATTTAATTTGTTACATTCTGGTGGAAAGCTAGCTAAGAGCTACATATATAGTGTGATATAGAAAAGAGTTGTCTGTTCATAAATCTAGCCCATTTTCGCAAATAATAATGACGCATAATACTCAAATAATATTCTTTGTTGAAAAAATCAGCCGGTGGAAGAAATTCACAATGAATAACTTCTACGCAGACAATGTCCTATCAGAAAAGTGCGCATTAAATCACTTTTCCATATGAAAGTTCATATGAATATATTTTTCTATGCGTGAAATGCCTACGAAAACATTTTTCCGTGTGCGAAATGACATTTTTCTATACTTAAAGTGTCTATGAAAACATTTCTCTATACAAAAACCGCCCATGAAGACGCCTTTTTTATGTAACATGCCTAAAAGCATACTTTTTTATATAGAAGTACTCCTTAATAATGAAAGAAAATTGTCAGCATAACCTTGATTTTTGCTTTACGTTTGACACTCGATTGATCGGCTGATCACAAACATAGATCCAAGTCTCATTTGCCGGAATAATGCAACGTGTCGATAGCCAGAAGTCATCTATTCATAATTTTGAACGGGACGGTGTTTTTTTTTTTTTGAAAATATTTAGAGTTTTCGATACAAATGAATATTTTTCGTGTCTAAGGTCCAAAATATTTTCTAAAATGGAGTTGACAGCTCATTTGAAAACGCCAAAATCATCAGCAAGTTCTGTAATTTTCAATCGAAGATTTTCGAGTGCCTAATATTGGATTTGTTGGACGTGGAATATATCAATGCGCTCCATTTGCATTCCCAATAATATGCTTATTAGACGCATAACGTGTGCAAAAGCTGGGTGGATTAAGTCCAACTGCTGGAAAGATATGAAGCTAGGTACAGGGTTGCCCATATTCGACGGACCCATGTTTTTAAAAAAAAAATCAAAGAAAAAAATAAAAATTTGGCGGTTGGCAATCTTATTCATTTAATTTGTTCCAAGTAGATTTGTTTACATCAATTTTTGAATATGATATCTCTCAAATGGCCGCCTCTGGCGTTGATGGCGTATTGTGCCCTTTTTGCAGCATTTTCCATCGTTTTCGCCAACATTTCGGCCGGAATAGCGGCTATTTCTTCACGAATGTTGTCCTTGAGCTCTTCTACGGTCCTTGGCTTGTTAACGTAAACCTTTGACTTCAAATGTCCCCACAAGAAGAAGTCAGCGGGCGTCAAATCGGGCGAACGCGGTGGCCAGTCCAAATCACCACTTTTCGACATCAAACGGCCCGAAAACAAATTCTTCAGAAAATCGATTGTTATGCGACTTGTGTGCGGTGGAGCGCCGCCTTGTTGAAACCAGAACTGCCTCATACGCTTTCGACGAATAATTGGCATCACAAAATTGGTCATCATGTCGCGATAACGCTCCTGGTTGATGGTAACAGCATGGCCATTTTCGTTTTGGAAGAAAAACGGCCCAATGACCGTTTTCGCACTAACGCCGCACCAAACTGTGACTTTTTCGTCATGAAGAGGCAATTCTTGAATCTTCTGAGGATTTTCAGTGGCGTAAATACGGCAATTTTGCTTATTTACGGTCCCATTCAATGTGAAATGGGCTTCATCGGACATGATAATTTTGTTGCAAAATTGCTCGTCATCATCGGCCATTTCGATGACTCGTTGGGCCCATTCCAATTGACGAGGCTTGTCCGCAGGCAACAATCTTTGCGTCAATTGAATTTTGTACGGGAACAAATGCAAATCAACGCGAATAATCCGTTGTAAAGTGGACCGAGCCATGCCCAACTGCTGAGAACGGCGTTTTTGGGATGTTCTTGGGGACCTCTCAACACTGGCTCGTACGGCAGCGATATTCTCGGCCGATCGCCTTGGTCGACTTTTATTTGGCCTCTTCGGATTAGAAAGAGCCTCACCAGTCGAAAATTTTTCGTATAAACGCTTAATGGTGTTCTTAGAAGGCGCACTTCTCACATTTTTTAATATTTTAAAAGCACGTTGAGTTTTCACAATTGACTTCTTCTATTGAATGTAAATTTCAACTATTTCAGAGCGCTCGCGTGGCGTGTATTGTTCCATGGTAAAAATCTGCTTGGACTGACGCTTCAAACGCGGTATGTCATTAAGCGATCTGACGTCTCTGTCAAAAGTTATGGCGTTGCCAGATGGGTCCGTCGAATATGGGCAACCCTGTATATAACGGTTAAATCGGCTACTTGTATGAGAGGTACCAGGAGGGTTTTTCATTCCATTGCTCTATCAAATTTGGTATGCATTATGGGTTTGGGAAACTAAATTCTGGGAAGACATTGTCTAAATATGAGAAGGCATTATCACACTACTTCTGGCACTACACTTAAATTGACCTTCCCACTATAAGCCGTAATTCTTAGGCCGCAGTTACTTCAACGTTTGTCATTGTATTACATTATAATATAAGGTGGCGCACCAATTGCACTACAATAAAAACTTCCAACATCTTTGTTTTAATTAACGTATTTTATTTTTATTGTATAGAAAATTTAATATTATTTGATATAACTAATTGGTTTTTATATATAGATATAGATATGTGATATCTGATCAGAAAATTATTCACTGAAGGATCACCTCAATTATTGTTTTAATGTATTGCTTCAATTCAGACAAATTTTGTTTGTTTTGTTTTGTGCACCTCTTGTTTGACATAACCCCATATAAAAGTCTGGGTCAGTCAGGTCAGGTGACCTGCCAGCAGAAAGTAGGGTTTCTGGATATTAATTTGTATGGGAATTTTCGTTGAAGCTACGCCATAATCGCTCTGACTATGTGTGTGATTGATCCATATTGCTGGACCAATAATGGATACGCCTTCGGGGATAACGTCCAATGGGTAAAAGAACTCCTTAAACATATTTAAATAACTGTACCCATTGACAGTTGACCGTTGCACGATACATGCGCTACCCTGTACTTAGTCAAATTTAAAAAAAAAAAACGCAACGGATAATACTTTCTTCTCTAGCAAGTTCCATATGCTGATGTAACCAATATTCTTATTTTCGAATTTTCCTTAAATTCAGCATAATTCAGCACGTATCGGAAGTTTGATAAATTTCGTTTTGCGGATAAAAATATGTGTTTGCAAAGCTCAGTCTTCGCTCTGTACGATTTGTAAACAGAAGACTTCCGAAAGTTATAATATCGGTTCTTTTTTTTTTTTTGCTTTAAACTGGATACTATGCTCTTTTCACGATGAAAGAATTTCTCGAGACATTCTTTCCTAGTGAAAACAATTTAGAGGCATTGCCAATTTTTCTTGAATTGATTTCCAACACTGAAATTGGTACAGTTTATGTTTCTACATCACAATGTGTACAATTGCAGTACAGTAGAACTCCAATTATCCGAACTCCGATCAACCGAATCGCTGATTGTAGAACTCCAATTATCCGAACTCCGATCAACCGAATCGCTGATTATCCGAATCGCTTTTGTCTTTCGTTTCGCTTTGTACATATGTACATTCTTTTATTTTTATGTACTTTTACTTCTTTTTACTTTACTAATGCATACAATGCCAAAAATAAGCTCTTTTACTTTAAAATCCCCTTTTTTCAGAAAAAATCCAATTATCCGAATTTTTGATTATCCGAATGTGGTCCGGTCCCAATTGATTCGGATAATTGGAGTTCTACTGTAGTAAAGTGATTTATTTTTTTTTACTATCATTTCATTTCCTAGCAAGAGACTGGTATTGCCACCTAAGAAAATTTAGGTTCAAATTTCACCGCGAAAAATAAGCAGGAAAGAACCAACATTTAGTTCGGAATATTGATTGATTGATTCGTCGGTTCACTATGTTATTCGGTTCACTTGATTGAAATTTCCGTACTGGTTAATGTTCGCGTTATCGTAAAAGCGACAACAAGTCTTAAATAAATAAATATAATAAGCGGAATTTTCCTTTTTTCAAATCTTGATGCTCGAAATATCAAAAATTGGGGCTAATCCGATGTATCCGGGATGCCTAAAACATGTTCGCTGCTTCGAGGAGCCAAAAATGCTGTAATCAATGCATTCGTCATCTCTGGCAAATATAGTTTTCGAAATTCAGTGAAAAAGGTTTTCTCTCTAAGTCCACAACAACTGTTTCTTGTTTAAAGACTGCGATAAATGAGATATTAAAAATCTGCCAAAAACAACCATAAGAGGGCTGTGTAGTGTCCAATTTTAAAATACGCTGTGAAGGCCACTTGGGAAAGTCAAATAGGCCAAAATTTTGGCTGTGTATTTCACGATATTTATTCCACCTACATTTACTTCTCTCCCTCTCTACCATAATTGTATTTATGTTGAATAACCTTTGATGTAAATAGTTAATATTTTATTTATTGGTGCTATTGAAAAAGAACAGTCGGAAATCTTATAAAACTTATTTTTTTGTTATAGCGAAATAAAGGAAATGATTTGAAACGCGTAAATAAATAAAACTTTTAAGAAACAAAACGAAGCAATCTAAAGGTCGTACAATACAGCTTGAAAGTCAAAAAAAAAAACAAGCAATAAAGCATAAAACCAAAGAGGACAAAAAACACATCGAAGAAAATCTGTGCTAAAAAGTTCACAACAACCATATTAAATTTTTATTTAAAAAACGATTTAAAATTCCATAACATACGGCGACCCTTTGAACAGCGACACTGGTATCACACAGAGCAATGGGGAGCAGAAGTAGCAGAAAGAACGGAACTCCGGCCCAAATGAAACCTCAAAGAAAATCAAGTGAATCATAATCATACACCCAAACGAATGCTACACTTTACCATTCACCAGGAAACCAGATACACCAGCTCACACTCGTTGACTGCTACCCAGATACCCGCATTGATGATGAGGATGACGATGACGACGATGAAGTCGAAGAAGACAAAACTTAACAAGTAGCTCCAGTGGAAATTCAAAGGAGCACAAAAAGATATACCCAAAGAACGTTCCGAGGCAACAAAAAGGCCACTTTAAAGTGAACGCGCGTAATACCAGAAGGGGCTCGAACGTCACATTTTGTTTTTTTTTTTTATTTATTTCTACGTTTCGTGCTGTTTGTGACTTGACGCATTAGTTACCCCTGGAGAGTTCCAATGTAATTATGCACACACAAGCTGTCTTACGATCCATGTGTGTCCGTCCGTTCAAACGTCCGTCTTGCCATATAACGAGCTAGGCCATCGTTTGGCTGTCCGTCTTTATGTTCGAACCCAACAACTCAGGCAATTCAACCATCCCGTTCATCTCATCCATAGGTTTTCTGACTCGTCCGCTTTGTTAATGTTCTCGTTGACGACTGCTCAATGTTCTTTTTATGACATGGATTGCTTTCGAACCGAGCAGAGTGAAGTGAGTGGATGTGATGGTATCCCGTTGTACTGTGTCGAAGAAATTGAAAAACAATATAAAATTCAAATACCATACGCCTCTTTATTACTTGTATACGACTTGTACTTGTTATTGTTGCATTTGTCAACGTCATCAGCGTTATCCTCAGCGGTCGCCTTTTTGTCATAATCAACGAAATTTTATAGTTCTCTTGTGTAAATACAATTCATGTAATCAAGACGGGACAGTGGTTTGAGTTACGATAACTTTGGCAACGTGTCGACGATTTTTGCAAAGTTTCGCCATAGTATAGAAATCATATGGTTTATTAAGATTCTGTCTATACAGAAACCGAATTTGAAAAAAGAAGCAAGTGGAGAGGAACAAAGTTGGACAGGCTTATTTACTTCTATGGCGACTAGAATAGACATTGTTTTCTTTTGTGTAACAATGGGCGTCTTCCTCAATTCGTCGCACAAAGCTTTTATGGTACAGGGTGGCGCAATAGAACGTGCATATTTAAAAAATAGATTAAAAAATAAATACAAAAGGTATGGTTAAAATAAACCTAAGGCATTATAGAGTAATAAATGGAACTAACTAACCGCAAACGAAAATTATTGAAAACTTTCTTCAGTAATACTGGTGTAATGGCTGCCATTTCACCACGGATATTCTCCTTGAGCTGAACGATGTTTCTTGGATTATTACTGTAGACTTTGTGTTTGAGGTATCCCCACAAAAAAAGGCAAGAGGCGTCAAGTCTGGACTACGTGGGGGCCATGGGATATCACCCCCTTTCGAAATCAGTTTGTCAGGGAACATCAGCTTCATCACCGCCATGGAGTCATTTGATGTGTGACAGGTAGCTCCATCTTATTGGAACCAAGTTCTGGAATTCACTATTCTTGAACTTTCAATTTCTGGAGCCAAAAATCCGTCCAACATCTCAACATAGCCTTCCGTATTAACCGTGACGTTTTGGCCCCGCGCATTTTCGAAGAAAAAAGGACCAATTATTCCTCTGCCAGAGATTGCTGCCCATACTGTCACTTTAGGACTATGCAATGGTTTCTGGTGTTTGATTTTCGGATTTTCACTGTTCCAGTAACGACAATTTTGACGGTTTACGAACCCATTCATAAGCAAATTAGCCTCGTCAGAGAAAAGGATATTGTCAAAATTGGAAAATCGATTAAGCATTTCATTAGCAAATGCGAGCCTTGCTATGAAGTCAGGAATGCAGAATTGAAGAAATACAGAAATGATTTGATTGATTGAGTCATAAGCAATTATTCTCCGCCATAGATTAAGGCACGTAAAACCAATGTCTGGTACAGTTGGACTTTTATTCTTTGGAATGGGACTATGCCACCAAATTCGAACGTTAAACTCATAGTGATGTCCGTTCGCAAGCAATAAGCTTCGCTTAATCACCAGACGGAATGGAAAAAGAAGAATCCAATTATCATTTCAAAGTGATAGTTGTCAACGGCTGGATTCTTTATTCATCGAAACAAATAATTTAGTTTAGTTCTCGTTTACTATCAGACATACTTTTGCTGATTCCTACTCAATACTTGAGAAGGCTGCAGTAACATGTCGCAGTTTTCTGCTCATAATGTCCACATTAACGGCATATGCAAACTGCATATGGCTCTTGTTAAAGATGGCACCAGTCGCGTTAACTGAAGCTCCCTCCCCTCATATTCATATTCATAGGACGTTAAAGGTGTTGCGCGATAAATCGTCGCCGTATCTCGTTTGGTGCAAAAATAGTTCACTAGGATGTTGCTAATTTTTAAATAAGACTACGAGGCAGGCAGTGTCATCGAAACAAAATTTGCCATATATTTTTTGTCTTATCGGACTGGCGAGGGCAACTTTATGGTCGACGAAAAGATGGTACGAATCGATCTGTTTTTTCTTGGCAAGCGTTAGCTAGAATAAGTTTTAATCTTTACATATCGCACTTGTTAGAACGTTGTAGGTAATGGATAAAAGACATACGCCAGTTTACCTGACTGACATTTCTGTACTAGGATGTCATGCAACTAGAAACAAATGATTTAAATTAGGTAATTTGTATGGAAGGTATCAGAAGGTGCATGATTACTTCGTTCATTTTTTTTCAGTTTGCCCTATTACTGGTAAAAATAGTGAACAAAAAT
>JAHXMU010036066.1:8642-25640 GCA_019455685.1 Philornis downsi
TTTTTTTCTCCTCCTTCAAAAAAAAGTTTTTTATTTGGCAATATTTATTATATTTTGTAAATATAGTATAACATATACAAAAAATATTTCCTCCTCAAAATAGAATTTTTAGAAATATTTATTATACTTTAAGAAAATATTGTCTAATATATAAAAATTGTTTTCTCATAAAAAAATAATTATAATTCTATATTTATTGTCTGGAAAAAATATGTATTTTTGGAATTCATTTCAATTTGGAATATGTTATAATAAAATATTTCATTCAAAAAATATATATTTTATACAAACTTTTTTTTGTATTAAATTTAATATTGTGGATTGAAAACTATTACGTATAATTTAATTTTAATTTCATCTTAATTGTAGCTCCCTGGACTTTTATTTAAATACATTTTTTAAAATTTTAAATATTCAAAAAAATTACAAACTAAATGAAAATTATTTAATAAATGTTGTTGGTCCTTCACGATTGTGACAAGTTTTGTGTTGTGGCAAGTTTTGAAAACAAATGAATTAAAAATGTTTTATTTTATTATCTAAAAACGCTCCCACCACCCAGAAACTATGTCATTTCGTCCTATAGAATTGAAAATGTTGTGAACTGTGTCCATACAGTCCAGTAGATATGTACTTCCCGAATTGCGACCTTCAACGTTAAAAAATTGCACGTATACATATAATGAAAGTTTCAAAATTATTAAATTGTTATCCCTGAAAGAAAAATCACCCATAAAACTTTCGAAGATGACAAAACTTGAAAATTAGAATTGGATTGGGGTTAAAATAAGTTTTTTTTAAACATTTTTTAACGTTATTAACTTTCGGAGGGCAATGCTGATAAGTTGCTTACTTTCTTGAGGCTATTATTGACCTTAAACAGAATTTTGTGAGTCGAATGTAATTCGGATCCAGCTTTGAGACTAAATATGGAGGATTGTTCAAAGTAAACGTTAGAAGTTTTAAACATAAGACTGACCTTCTTCATTTCTGCGTGCTATTTGTAGCAATGGAATACTTTTAACTTACCCACAAAAAAGAATAATGAATCATAAATATTGTGGATTTTAATAAATATACATGTCTTAATTAAGGCTAACAAATTCCCTTTTCAGTTAAATGTCAACAGTTTCAGTTAAATGTAACAGACAAATTGTTCAAGGTGAATTCAAAGCAATACACTATTTTTTGTGATCAGACGAAATTCCGTTATATTAATATTTTGTTTAAATATAAAAACAAGAGTGACCGCACAATGATTTCAAAATTCAATACCAGTGACTACGAATAAAATTAAGCCATCCTAAAATTCTACTTACAAACAAATACTGCGTTCGACATCGCGCATTTTTAATAGTGGTATAATTTACATTTATAACAAAATTTCATTTCAGAACAATTTTATGTTTATACAAGAGCAGTAAAAACGGACAACGAATTAAATCATCCCTGTAATAGTCAGAAATGCCAGATTTTCGCTTCTATTCAATGAAATAATAAGAATTTATGTAAAAGCTATTCCGCTTATAAAATCTGCATGAATTATTTATTTAAATTGTAGCCGAGGCCAATACCACCAGCCTTAAAATGTTATTCTTCTCAATACTGGCATCGGAAACTTAAAAAAAAACATTACTTAAACATAACAAAAAAAAAAAAAAACAAATTAATTGATTATAAAACAGCTCTAAAATACAATTTCTAATGCGAGGAATCAGTTAAATTGAAATATTTCATTTGCAAAACCCATTATTACCACGTGTCGATCTCACGAAACAATTAGTTACCGATTGAACACGTTGTCACAACGTGGTTGCTGTGGCGTCATTGAATCTGTCAGCGTGTAGCGCAACTACAATCAAATTTATCTTGAGTGTCTCTAAAATTTATAAAAGTGTGGAATGCCATATGAACGTTGTGCATGAAAGATGTTAAAATTAATTATGATATAGCTTTATCGGTCATTATATGTTAGTTATGGCGTCCCGATTTTTAAATTTTTATAAAAATTCTAAAATAACTGAAATTAATTGGTTGTGACAATAGATTTGAATATTCACCTTCCATTCTTACGGTTCCTCCAGATTGTCAGTGAAATTAAGTAATTTCGTACATTTTCTATATTTGGACCGTTTCACAGCTGACTGTTACATAAAAAATCAGCTGTTGAATGGTTCGAAACAGCATAACATACTAAATTAATTCATTTGCCGCTAGTTCGATGAAACTTTAAGAAATACTAATTATAATGCTCATTTCTGATTTCCACGTCGCAAATTCGATATCTCTTCGGATTTTTAAGATCCACTAAAATTACGATTGCACTACCCATAGAATTTGTATATTTACTTCCACGTGATTCAGTAACGAAAATGTCGCATCACAAGATTTGCCGCTCAATGCGTCAGATAGAATATAAATTTATCGGTCTGATATGCACTTTAAGACGTCATACTAACGTCACATGTTGATCATTTATCAACACAATGTTGATTAATCGTTGAAGTGTTTATTCTACTTACGACAGCATGGCAGCGTTTGATCTATTGCCAACTTTAAATCCCAGATTGGTGTATTCATATAGTCAGGGTCAACTGCAATGCAGAAATCACAATTTTTTCTGGAAGTCAATAACCAGGTATTTCATATATTTTTGAAATTCAAAGAGGGATTTCAACTTATTCGAGAAGTATGAATATACTTAAAAATCAATGGGTTGAAGTCATCAGGTTCACACCAGGAGGCCACATTGGAGGCAAATTTTGTTTTGAATACAATTAGTTGTCAAAATGTTGATGGTTGTTTGATAACAAAAATGGGCTCATCTGTAAAATATGGGTTTTCTTATATTGTTAATGGAGCCTAAACATGGAAAAGGAAGTGAAAGAATTTTATACAATAATATTTTGTATTTTCTTTGACAGATTTTACCTACATGTTTGTATAGTGGCGAATATGTTTTTTACAGGGAAATAATTCGCTTTGTTTTTCCTGTTAAATTGTCCAAAATTTAAGACGAAAGAATAGTTTTTCTTTGGATACATACGATCTTTATCCCAGCCATCAAGGTTTGATATTATGGCCTAATTCATTCGGTTTCATTCATTTACCTAAACGTTTACACAGCAGCGAATTTGTTTTTGGGGGAAAATACTAAAGTGATATCTGAAAATTAACGGCGACCTACTACTAAGGGCTAATAGCTGGTGGTATGAAAATATACGTTTCACCGTTTGATTGTATTAAGATTGGTATTGACCTCAATTGGAATTTCGTACATCGTATAAAATACATGCAAGTTCTACCAAAGCCAATTCATTTTACAGTATTGGAGTTGGCAGATTAACGTTAAAGTAAGTTTCAATGAAAAATAAATATTTTTTTTTTTATTTTTGTTTGCATTCTTCTTTTTTACGATACTCTTTTAACTGAATAAAGTTCTTTTAATTATCCTCGGCTTAAGGAGGGACTAAATTGACAAAATAACTGAATTTGTTTAAAAACAAAACTCATTAAATCATTTTTTTTAAGAAATGAGGTTATAGCGAAAGCTTTAACTTGTATTAACTCAAAGATTGGCCCTAAGGCCAATAAAGTGGCCCAAATTAAGCAGTTTAAGCTAATTACAACGATACTCAAAGTTGACAAATCTACAACGATAATCAAAGTTGTTTGAAATCTTGACATCTGTCGTCAATGTGACACTTATCAACTAATTATTGACGAAGCGAACACCTCATTTTGTTATGTTAACTCTTTTTTTATGTTTATCCAATGATTGGAGAATAACTCACATATGACCACATTTCTTTGAATGCGGCTCAAATGCCCTGTATAGGCAAGGACCATATTAGCAAATAAATCTGTCAGACCTAACTCCGTTTATCAAACAGTGGAATAAGTAAGCTAACAGACAGATTTAACCTTTGCTTTAATGCTCATACTAAATATTTACAAATAGTATTAAATGTGTCAAACCAATATATTAATATGTCAACCTGTTAAATGGGATGGCAAACTTTTAAATCTGCCGGAATGGTCTGTTAGCACGTTATCTCCTTAAAATCTAGAAATTCAGATCAGAATTTCGCCAGCATTTCAATAATTTTGCAATTTATGCGATTCTGTGGTATTCAACAGCTGATTTCTCACACAATAACTAGCTGTTTAATGGGCCGAAATCTGATAACACACAAAATTTCTTAATTTCGCCAACTGTCTGAGTGAGCTTTTATTAATTTCCTGCTAATAGGAATTCGTCTAGGAACTCTATCCGCCAATGTGTTGTTGCTAAGCAAAAATTTGACTTGGAGTTGATCAATTTTTTGATACAAACCGAAATTTTTGGATCTGGTGTAACGGACATCTCACTTTCCCTTCAAAAAACAGGGCATGGTCAGTTTATTAAAATTATGTAGAATTTCTTTAACAGAAAGTAGTGGTATTACCATAACAACTTCCGACATAATCATATTTCATTTAATATAGTAGCGAGACTGTCAAACTAATGCATCTAAATGCCAGTACAGATCAAGAAAACATTATTTTGAGGTAGTTGTTATGTTGATGCCATCACCTTCCATTAATGAGTACCTTTCGCCTTCTCTCCTGTCCCTTCTCTTTCCCTGATCCCAAATGCCAGAGCTTCGTGTAATTCATTACTTTTCTGTCATCGCTTAACTGTCACAATTGTGTAGACTAATGAGTGATTATGAAATTTTAATTTATATCATGTTTTGCAATTTGGTTTTTTTATTTTGTTATTTTCTTCTAGCCTTAAGAATCCGTCCGCTGTGATACAAATTCCTGCAATGCATTTTTCTTGATGTTGCAGTTTTTGTTATGTGTTTTGATGAACTTAAGAATTTTAATTTTAAGGGCATAGTGCCAAAATATGTACATACATACATACATATCAACGTACCAGGCTAAATATATGCAGTCACTTGTTGTTGGTATAATATATACGCTCCCCATACGGTCGATGTAATTTTCTTCTTGGCATAGAATCGTAATTTATGTTTATGCAGGCGTCTAAGAAATGGATTTTGCCGCTGAAGGGAACATCAGACAGAGGCGTTGTTGTTGTGCTGTTTATGATTCTGGTAGTGGTGATGTGATGGCGATGGCTGATCACGCCACAAACTCATGTTAGAATTAGCGCAGAGCCATCCATCTAAGCTAGAGGAGTTCAGAGCGTCGGTTAGGCGGTTTGAAAGAGCGGTCTGAGTGTAAATGTATGAAATTCCAGTTTAGTTTTGTAGCCACTGATCGTCGAGTAAGGGTTTTAAGACTTGAAGACTTTTTTTATATGGTTTTATCTTTGCCATCGAAATCCCTCGTTTTGATGTTTGTATTAAAATTAATTGTATTAAAACAAAAAATCACACTGAGAGTACCGATATCGCGAAACGCGAGATTTTGGATTGTCATATGAATTTTAGGAGAGCTGCCACAATGTGAGAAGCCGGGTAAGATGATTTTAATAGGAGTTTACGTCAAATCCCTTGGTGGTTTTGGCTTAATGCTTTCCTATCTATGTATTACTATCACGCTTCACGTTCCGTTGATATAAGTATATTATGGTGTAAATCTTCCAGTTCTCTTTCAAAGCTCCCTGAAGACTTTTAATTGTAATTTTCCTGAATTGTAAAAATTGAACCTTGCTTTTAATTCTAACGAATCTGGACATTGGAGTTTGAAAAATAACATTTCTTTGTTCCAGCCTTTCAAATCCTTGGCTGGTTATAAAGCCGTTGTGGAAATTATTTCCCTTAAAGACTTATGGACATATTTCAAGATACATTCAATTGTAGTCCACCATCGTTTTAAAGGAAATTTTCGGAAATTTTCGTTGATTTCGGACTTGCGATTTTGAAGAGGTACTTAATTTGTTTCTTCCATGTTTTCACTCATTAACACGTTGTGATTTTAAATGCGCTTTGGATTTCACAATGTTTACCTTAGAGGCCCTGGAAGACTCCTTGACGTATTTTAAGATACAAATACAGCACATTATATTTAAAGTGCCGACATTTTACAAAATATTTTCAGGATTTGTAAAAATAAGTTATATCATTTTGTTCTCAAATTTTGTCAAATTCGCTTGAGGCATCACAGCTTTCTTATCCTAGGTTTCGTTGATAATCGTTGAAGACTTTTTAGACTTTAAGGTTCGTACAGATTTATTGATATATTTTAAAATTTAAATGTTATACTTCAATTAATTAAAGAGAAATTTAAGACATATCCCGAATATTTGAATCTTATTTCAGACATTTCCTTCTGGTATGTCAAATTCGCTTGAGGTTCCGATATATTGATTAGAGGCCTGTTGAGATTTCAAAATTAGCACCTTTTCGCTGTTGGCGTTTCTTTTCGAAGTGTGTCGTACATGTTAGAGGCTTGTGTTTTTTAGAATTCCTTGAAGTTTGTCGAATATGTTGGAACTTTGCTTATTTGTCCATTCCTTGAAGTTTGTCCAATATGTAGCACGTGTGAGTTTTTGTTGTTTCTGTGAAGTTTGTCAAGTAGGTTAGCGGATTGGTTATTTCTTGCTGTTTTTCAAAAATTCTGGTGCTTTGTCTATATGACTTTCTTTTAAGGTTGTCGACTATGTTGAACATTTTTTGTCTATTTGCTTGAGGTTTGTCAGATATGTTTAACATTTGTCGCTCAAAATGCTTCCTTTTGCCCTTCTACAAACATTTCACAAATTCTTTCTGTTCATTTTACATTCCAATTTTTTTCTTAAAATCCTTAAAGATGACCATTTTTGGATTTAAAAGCAATGTTTTGTTAAGTGTTTTTTTTCTTAAAGGGTGTAATTTTTATTAATTATTTTGTTGATACAGTTCGTTGACAGTTTTCAAATTCGTTGGGATCTGGCTAGCCACCATCAATATCCTAGATTTCGATGGAACATGAATTTTAAATTTATTCAAAATATTTCATGTCACTTTCTCTTGCGTTGCTTTATTATCCCTTCGGCAGCAGTCGAAATCCTATCCGCCTTTATTCCAATTTGTGTCCGTGCTTTGTCTTCTCTTCGCCCAGTACTCCCGGCGAGGATTTTTATGATTATCCCGGTGCACTTTTTGCTGATTTCCTTTTAAATGTTAAACGTTTACGCCTTCGAGCATTTCTTAGTTGGCCATATGTTTTCTCCGGCGATTTTCTTACTTTATCCAGGGGTTTCATTAGATTCGCATGCTCTGAACCATCAGATTCCTGATTATATAACTCTATGGTTGAGCTGGAACTTAGCAAGTGGATGGCCATCGTACTGCTGTCGGAATTCTGTCGTTGATAGTGTTGATGCTGCTGCTGACGTGGATGCTGTTGGTGGTGTATATGTAAATTGGCCAATTTCCGATGACACTTGGCAAAGGGTACCGTTAAACGGTGGCCAAACTGTTGGGCCAGGGATGCAGTTGCATTGGTGCTAACGTCCCCGGCCTGAACGAAATTCCGTTCATTTTTTGTAAAGTCTGTGGTGGTGGAACCTTTTGCAGCTTGCTGCCATCTACCATTCGGTTGATCCGTGTGGTCTTTAGGTCCCGCGGTGAGTCGCTGTTTAGTGCCCTCGTGCGTGTCCGGGCAACTACCCTCCCCCTTATATATGGTTGTCGTTTCGTTTTCTGCTTTGGTGTTATGTTTATTACTACTGTCTTCTCTTTGATGCGACGAATTCGCCTTTCATGAACGCTTGGTCGAGTCCTTGCGAAAGGATCTACGCAACTTCTCTACTAAACGCAAATGGAACTTGGTCAAGTCTTGTTGTGACCCTGAATTGTTGTTGGTATTAGCTGCGTTGGTGGAAGCACTGTTCTTGGGCGGGCTGTTGGAAGAAGTCTGACAAAAGGACCGTGTGGGGCTAAGGGCAGTTGAGGTGGAACACTCTGAGCTGCGGGAAGCGTTTCGGGGAAAGGTCTTCTGGCTTTGGCATCGCTGCATTTGCATGCGATATGTGTGACTGGGGGAAGAGGCAAAGCTTTCAGATTTCATGCGTTGCCTACGACCGGCCGCAGTAGCCGAGGAACTATTTACACCCATTGCTGCAGCCACTGAATTCCCGTTGCCGGCTGAAGCGCTGCCATTTGAACACTCGGATGTTTTGCGTGAGCGTGGGTCTTTTTTATAGATATCATAATTGTTCTTCATAACGGGCATCATAAAAGCCATTTTCGCGTTTTTGACTCCTTCCTGTAATGTCCTTAACTTTAGTGAAGGCAAAGGGTATGTGTTGACTGGAAACCGTTTGTGTTTCCTTTTCTTTAAGTACAAAAAGGCACTCTAAATTCCTATGAGTGTTGTTAGTGCGGCACCAACCACTTTTTTCTCGACTGCTTTAGTTAAACGATACGCTACGATACTTCCAGAACGTTCTATGCACTCTTCAGTTCGAGATATCTCCTACTTAAGTTACACTTTATTTATTTTTGCTTTGTCTTTTGGAATATTTGATTTTTTTTGTGTTCACTCTTAGTGCACTTCTTTCTTTGTTTATTTACTTCTTTTGTTTTTAATTGAATATCTTCACTTGCAAACGAGTTTGATTCTTTTGTTTTTATTTTGTGGTTCAATTTTCCGTTTGTTTTGATCGGCAACTTTCACCTGTAGCGTCGTTGTTAACCGTTAAATAGTTCAACTACGAATGAATGTCGCACGGTGGTGCGGTCTTAATTTATAATGGGCAAATTTGTGGATATGGTGAGCGAATACCGCACACTGGTTAAGAGAGCGGGAGCTAAATGTAAGCTATTCGAAAGTGAGTGTGAGGGAAAGAACGTATGTGTGGACTTTATGAGTGAATACGTACAGCAATTCACTGAAGTTCATTTCTTTTCAGGGGAATTGAGTGAAAAAAGTAATATTGGCGGCTGTAGGTGGAGGGTTGCCAAATTCGTAAATGTTAATATTAGGTTATACTTGTAAAATCTTGAAATTGGGCCTTGTATTGTGTATTTACTATACTCGGTAATAGATTTATAAAATTGTGCCTGCTTGAACTTCAATTTAAACTAAAAAGACATCGAATTCAAATTAAAAAGTTTGAGGCTTTATGAAACGGCGGGTGGAATCAGTTGTTTAAAAAACAGTGTCAGAAAATTGTGAGAAATCGTAGTACGGTCTGGTGAAAAAATTTAACTCAAAATTTATATATACTTTCGCCCGAAGGTATGAAGATACATATCATTTGGAACACAATCTTTTAAATGCCAAATATCTTCTGACGAAAAGCAGTTCAGGACTTTTTAAGTCCATTATGTAATATACATCTGTCTGGACACGATAACCGTAAATCCTTATGGAACTTCTTAAAAATCGGTACAGCCTTATGTTTCTTCAGATCGTAGCCAGGGATTATAAATAGGTTATATCGGTCCACAACTTTAGGTACCTCCGATAGAAATTGATCGATTTTCCGAAATTCATCTTCTTCCTTGTAACTCCTCGTCCATAACATGTAGCAATAATTTCACGTAAAATTTTAAAAATAGTCCGATTAATACCACCCAATCAATTCACTGTAATTTTTTATTGGTCGACTGTGTCAGTTTATATTGTTATCCATTGAACAGTTTTACAATTGTTTAGAATATCGGATAAAAGTCGAAAATCGAGTTCTGAAACCTTCCATAGATATGACCGACAACCCCAAAATTCTTTTCTCCTTATGTTCCAATTTATTATATCCAATTTGATCAAATTTGCCATATATAATCCATTTGGTGATCTAAGTGCTAAGAACGAAGATGGGCAACGTTGCAAGTTGACCGGTTTATTGAAATTGATTTCTCATCTTAATCCATAATTCGTGAGCTGAAGTGTCTGATGTGGACACCTTAATTGGTCGAATACTACGGTATTCGTCTTGGCAGTCCGTATGGCCTCGTTTAAACACGATACATCATAGTCGGCTAGATTTGGGACCGCCCTAGAGGAGTAGTTACTGTTTTAAGGGCCTTCTTACTTATAGGTGCAGTTAGTGAATAATTCACAAATAGCCAAAAAATATGGTTATGAGCTAGTAAATCGCACAATGATTGCAAATGGGACAAGTGGAAAAGTCAACATTTTTTTTAATGTTTTTATTTAACAATTTAAGTTTTTATTTACAAACTAAAATAAATGCATGGCGATAGTTAATAGATATGAGAAATCTGTTGAAATATCTAAAAAACTAACTTTTTCTGGCTTTAATAAAAACTCCCCCGTCCCCATTTCCGAAAACTAGTAAATATTGCAAAAAATTGTAAGAGACATGCGAAAATTTTGGGAATCTAATTTATTACTTCACACTCGAAGAATTCTGCCGAATAAGACTGGTGCACCCACGGTCCTCTGGTCAAATGAGAACAAATTATAACTAATAGCGAAATATAAATAGAAATAAATCCAATCAATTGTATGAAATTTACTGAAATTGTACTATTTTGCTAGTCTTAGAAAATGAAATGAAACGGAAACAATGCGACCAAATTATTATACTTTTATTGAATTTTATTGAAATTCACGAAAAGTTTGAGAAAAATGCTCACAAAAACACCATGACAACATTGAAATGCACATTTTATTTTGCTTAATGCTGATGCGTTTTGATGTATCTACCTAAATGTTTAGTGCTTTTGTATTGTTCGAGTTGGCAACTCTGTGTAAGAATTCGCACTCAGTTAACAATTGCCGCCACTCCAACCGGTGTCTCATGGGAAGAGAGTAGAATGAGATTTTCACAAAATAGAGAGAGAAGAGCGTGAATTTGTAATAGCTGCAACTGCATTCATTTATTACGTACATATTTACATAACATATAGCTACAAGTTTAGGTATTTACACACATATATATGTATGTATAGAACATGCCCCCATATATTGAATATATTATATTGAATGATTGATGACATTTACGAAATGGGTACAACGAATGCGTGTATTTAAAAATTACTTACTTGAGTCAATTATTATGCACGGCGACAGAGATATGTATGTAAGTATGTACATATATTCGTCAAGATAACTGTGATTTGCTTCTAAATTTTGTTAAATTTTAAAATTGTAATGAATCGAATGTTATCGCGACGCCAATGTGACGCATGACGGCGATTCAGATGACTTTTTTTAGTTTTGCTAATTCATTTATTTTTTTTTTTTCGATATAATGAATTGTTCAGACCGGGCCAATTGTGTAAACAATAATAAAAATTGTTATACTAATGCCAAGGGGGACCACAGTGCAGAGGCGTCGGATTTTACACATATTGAGAGACAGCTGGTTACTCAAGCAACCTCTTACCTTTCCTTGGCACTTACAATGACTGATATACGAGGTGTGATCAAAAACTAATCATTTTTTTGAAAAAAGAATTTATTCATCAATTTCTATTTTATTTCCTTTAATCCTCGAAACACTTCTAAAACGCGCTTTTTGGTATCGCCAACAGCTCCTGTTTCGATTTTTCTTTTATCTCCTCAATCGTAGCAAAACGCTTTCCTTTCATCGGTGTCTTCAGTCAGCGGGGACCAAGTCCGGTGAATACGGTGATTTGGGGCATGATTGCCGTTTTGTTTTTGGACAAAAACTCACGCACAAGAGTTATCATGCAAAATCCGTGATTGGGTTTTCCACAATTCTGCGCGTTTCTGACGAATTGCTTCACGGAAACGGCGCATAACGACCTTGTGGCAAGAATTCATGAAGCACCATGCCATTGCAATCGAAGAAAACAGTGAGCAAAACCTTCACATTTGACCGAACTTGACGTGTTTTTTCTGTCTTGGCTCTTCTGGACGCTTCTATTGGGATGATTAGGCTTTGTTTTCAATGTTATAGCCATACACCCACGATTCGTCACGAGTTATGATCTTTATGAGGAAATCTGGATCGTCGCTGACGACGTCCATGCGACGTTGTTTTTGCTTAAAATTTAGCAATTTTGGAACAATCTTCGCTGTCGCACGTTTCATGCCTAAAACATCCGTAAAAATTGGTTGGCATGAGTCGAACGATATGCCAACATCATCAGCAACCTCTCTAATAGTGATTCGATGATTATCCAAAATCATTTCCTTCACTGCTTCAATGTTTTCATCGGTTGTTGACGTGCTCGGGCGACCAGGACGAGCATCGTCATTGACATCTTCTTGGCCTTCCTTAAACCGGTTATACCACAATTGAACTTGTGTTCTGCTCATAGTAGACTCGCCAACATTTCAAATGTCCTTGCACATTTAATTTCATTTTTTACACAAAACTTAATACAGTTTCTTTGATCCATTTTTTCGAATAGTAAAAAATCGAAGAGTAGACCAAAACACGACTAACCTTTTTATCTGTCAAAAACAAACTGACAATCCAAAATGGCTGATATTGTCAACATAAATAACAGACATGAGTACCAACATAACAGGAAAAAATGCGAAAATCGAACACACGTAACTCACGAAATTTAAAAAACCCCGTTTTTTTATCACATCTCGTACATAAGTGACGAATCGGTATCTTCTCAAACAAAAATTGAAACATCGTTCGTTGTCTTAATTATTGCTGACATTACTTTTTGTAAAGTGAGTTTGTAAGTTTAATGCTGAGTTTGAAAATAAATCGGAAGTTCGAACCTATCCAATCCATGATTTTCGAATTTTCTACCGTGTTTTTTGATAACCGATCACAAGTACAACAATATTACGAAAGGATAAAAGTGTCGAACCTTAAATCGGTGGTAACGAGACAAAACGACTTAAGTGGAGTTAGGACAAAGACGAGTTTATTCGTTATTGTTATTGTACTTTTTTTGATGCATATGATGAATATGATGTCATGCAATCCCCCTTCCAATTATATCAATTTTTCAAAACAGTAATGACGTGTCAGGCATTTCTGTCCAAGCAATTAAAACAGTGGTAATCGTTATCTTGGGTGTAATACCAACATTGTATGTAGGTGTAATTCTCGCTCTGCCTAATATATTTAAAAACTAGAGCCGTGTTTGCAAACCTTATATGTCTGCAATTAGAGCCGAACCATTAGTACTAAATGCAACGTCAATTCGTCATATGTACTCGTACGGTCTATTTAACTGCAAGTTTTTATACAATTTGTGCGATTAAAAACAAATTGTGAGCCTTTTTGTAATTAAATCTTGACTAAGGCCTTGCTGATTAGAGTTAGTTATCAGTCCCTTCGCGGTTTCTGAGGACGTTCTTTGCTTCTCTAAACTTTCAATCATTTTGGATCCTTACATAACATTCTGCTGGAGCCGTCTTATTTGAATGCATTTACCAACAGACCGATTGCCGTTTTATGTATGCCAACGATATGGTTTCGGTAGATTTTTCAACAAATATCGGCCCGCACAGGATGATTCAGTTGATTGTAATCACTTAAATTGCAATTTGGGTATAATTACCAGCAGTCTGATTTCAATCTACAGTTTTTATATACATTTTTTTAAATATTTTATTTTGGAGAATTCTCAACACAACGGTTCACTCTTACCAACAGACACATTCTTATCGACAGAGATATGCCTACCAGTTCTTCTCAACAGAACAATATTGAATGATTTTCCCAACATAACAATTTCGGGTGATCCTTTCCATCAGAACGATTCCGCTTTAATCTTACCAATGAAGTGTTTTCTGTCGCTTTTTTCCTCAACAGAACGATTTTAGTTAATTCTTCCCAATAACTGTTTCAATCGATTCTTTTCAGCTAAAAGATTTCATCAGATTATTTTCTGTATATGATGATTTTGATCCATTCTTCACCAATAAAACAATTTCCGTCAACTCTTGTCAGACGATTGCGATTGATTTTTGCGCACAGAAAGATTTCTACAGTTTCTTCCCAATGTAAAGTTTTAGATGATTTTTCCTAACAGAGCGGTTTTAACTGCGTCTCATCGGCAGTTAGTTTTTGATCCATATTTCCCAATAGCAGATACAGATAACCTTATCAAACAACAATTTCGATTAATATTTTCAAAAGAACGATTTCTATCAACTTTTTACCGCCGACTTTTTCTCAATTCAACTTAACAATTCAATTTCAATGAATTCTTCTTAGCAAAATATTGTCGGTAATGTTAATTTAATGCAAAAGACTTTTGTTCCATCCTTCCCAATAGAACAAATACAGTGAATTGTTTCCAACATAATAATTACAGCCGATTCATCTCTACGGAGTGGTTTTAGTCGACTATCGACAATAAAACGATTTCGATTGATTCTTTATAACAGAACTTTTAATCAATTGTTCCCAATGTAGATACTTCCAACGATTCGTTCAATACTTTCTTAGGGAATGACCTATCCATCGATTCTACCCGAAGGAATGAATTTGGACTGTTTTCATTTTCTTTTCTAACAGATTCTTCCCAGCAGAGCCTGTTGGTCAGTCGGTTGTTTCTAATAGAATGATTTCGTTTGATTCTTCTAATGGAAGGTTTTGCTTTATTTTTTTCCAATTGGCCTATTTCGACTGACCGATCTCGCTCCAAGGAATGTTTCTTGTCTATACTTTCTAACAATGGGTTCGGTTGATTCCACTCAACACAATAATTTCCTTCAATGATTTTTAATAATTCGGTCGATTCTTCCCATTTCTGTTCTGGTTTTGTTCTGTTCCACTTCAACAGAATGTTTTTGGTCAACTTTGCCCAATAGGACAATTTCGAACGATTCTTAAAAAAAAAAACGCATTTGCTAATTTTTTTTCCTAAAGAATGATTTTTTTATGCCAAATAGAAGTTTCGATCGATTCTTTTCAGTTGCATAATTTCAAATAATTCTTCTTATTAGAACGGTCTCTGTAGACTTTTGCTAATAGCACGATTTATATCGGTTCTCGCCGACGATACGACTTCAATATTAGTCCCAATAAACCGTTTCCGGTAGATTTCCCCAAATCGAATTAAATCGATCTATTCATCTCAATGAAACTATTGTGGTATTATCTTTTGATTTTTTCTAAAAGCTAGATTTCAGTCGATTCTTCCCAATAGACTAATTTCGTTTGATTTTTTGCAAATTTCAATTAACTTTCCTCAACGGGACAATTTCCGCCGATTTTTTTCTTAAGGCCAAGTTTGCTCGGTACAACGAGTTTAGTCAACTTTACTCTATACAAAAATATCAGTTGATTTTTCTCTACATGATTTCGGTCTATTTGTTCCAACAGAACGGGTTTGATAGATATTTTTCCAAAGAACAATTTTGTCGAATTTTTTTCAACGAAACAATTTTAATTTCTGTATCCAAAACGATTCTTCACAACGGAAGAAAGATTTCCAACGGGACAATTTCTGTAGATTTTTTTTCTAGAGAATGAGTTTGGTTTAATCACAGAACGATTTTGATTTCTGTCAGCACTTTCTGACACCCGGTTATGATTTTTCTTTCCAACGGATTAATATCGGGACTCTCTTCCCAACATAATGGTTAGGCGATTCATATCTACATTCTTTCCAACAAATTCCATAATTTAGAATGATTCTTCAGCGCAGATGAATTTCGATCGATCTTTCCCAAATCGAGTTTTGTCTATTCTTCGTAATAGAATGATTTCCGCCAAATCCTAATAAAAATGTGTTCAGTTGATTCAACCCAACAGAATGATTTTATTTGATTCGTACCAACAGAATAATTTTTTTTTTCAACACAATGAATTCAATTGGTTTTTCCCAACATACGATTTCGGTTGATTCTTCAAAACTGCAAATTTTCGATGAGTTGTTTCCAGTGAATCAGCTCGATCGATTCTTTCCAGTGGAACGGCATTGATCGATTCTTCACGGTAGAACAATGTCTGTGGTTTCTTTCGAGCAAAATAACTTCGATCGATTCTTCCAACAAAGCGTTTTCGATCGATTGTTCCTTACGAAATGATTTCGGTTGATTCTACTCATACGTTTCCTCTTAATTAATTTGTCGATTTTCTCTACGGAATGATTTCGATCAATTCTTCTCTTCTGCGGAGCATCCCATGAGAAAATTTTCGGATGATTCTTTCCAATTGGTCGATTTCAATTAATTCTTCACAATGGTATGATTTCAATCAATTTTTCCTAGCAGAATGATTTTGATTCCGGTCAATTCCTTTCACAATATGATTTGCTTTCGACTCTTATCAATAGAATGATTACGTCCGATTCTGGCAGTAAAACGATTTTCAATATTCCCAGATAGAATGGTTTTGGTTAACAAACTCTGAGCACAAATTAGGCGATGATCCGGAAAAGTCTAAGAGAGCTTTGAGAGCTTTGAGATCTTTATGCTGTAATTGTTTCTAAAAATTAAAGTTTATTTTTAACAAACTGCTGAAGCAGAAATCTAATCTGCCACCTTCGGGTTGCTAATCTATGCCACGCTCACGAAAATGTAGAAGTCAGTTTGATGACTTTCTGAATATATTAGTTATGGGATTCGTTTCAAGTGCTCTGGGCAACTTTCTTGTCATTTTCTTCTGTTTTGATGTGGGCTGTACCAACTTGTACTTCAGATTAGTGCTCTTCCAAATATTTCGTTATCTCCTACAGTGTAAATGCAGCCTCACTCTCAAACCCATTAATACATTTGCTCTTCCACGTCTCTGACTTTCAATTGCATTCTTTTGTCGAGGTGAATGGTTCGGATTATTAGCCCGTTCGAGATTCCTTCTTTAACCATATCATTAGTCTGTGACTGTAACGTTTCGTTTTGAGCATTAATTTGTTTTCGACTCGAAATGTAACGAAGATTTTATTTCCCTCGAGATTCTGTCTTTTGGCAGCGTCAAAGTATTGACTGACATCTGTAGCTGTTACATGTGAGATGTTTTCTGTTTGCAGTATTTTGTTGACAAAATTATAATTGGAAATTAAGTGGTAAACAACATGAAATGGCAAACTAAAGACAAAAAAAAAAACAATAAGGAAACTAATTATGTGTACACAGACTTTGTGTTTAATTCGTTACATTCTCTTGGACCCTAAGACGAGAATAAAACGGTCTCGGCTG
>JAHXMU010036069.1:0-18135 GCA_019455685.1 Philornis downsi
CAAAATTCCATTGTTTCGGTAATTGAACGTCTCGTTTAAAAGTTATAAATATTTTTTTTATTTTAGAGATTTTTCTTTAAAGTTTTAGTTTTTTGAAGTCATCGTCAAAATTCCATTGTTTCGGTAATTGAACGTCTCGTTTAAAAGTTATAAATAATTTAGTGTTTAAGCGATTTTTTATTTTAGCGATTTTTGGATATTTTCGACATCATCTCTATCATTCTCTTAGAAATTTTTAAAAATTAAGTCATTTTCGTGATTGCTTGGTCATCCGAAATGGAAGTTTTTCTAATTTATCCATGTTATCGTATTTGAATGTTACCGTTTTGCATGGATAAAATTTTCCTTTTGATGTATTCGAATGCCTTTTTGCTGTATTCGAACATTTTCTACAATGAATGACGCTGTTTGAATATTGTGAAAGTCTAGTAGGCAAAGTTTGCTTTACTCTCAATTCAACGAAGGAAGGACATAAACGTTCAGTTCTCGTGTTTGTAAAATGCAATGAAGTGAAGTAAAATGAAGCAAAAGCGACAGGAAATGTTCGAATGCGCAAAAATGCTATTCGTATAAAACTTATATTTTTTATTTGGGTACGTGATTTGTTGCAATCTAATTCGAAATGTCTTCAGGTAGTGGCGTATAATGGGGAAAATGAAGCAATCGATGAATTTTATAATTTCAAAGAAATTTAAAAACTTTTATACCTATATTACTGGGCAAAATATCGATATTCTTTCAAAAAACAATTATTTTATTTGTTTTTATAGGTTCTCCACTGCGCTCGTTCTCTTTCATCATCTCCTTCTCTCTCTGAACAGCATTTAAGACCACCCATACTCTTTGCTTTCCAAATTCTTATCCAAACCTTCAATGTGTTCTAACCACCCACCGGCTGTACATTTAGTATCATTTGAATGTCTTTTTGTCGAAAAAAAACTCTTGTTGTTTTATTCATATCAATCCTTTTGTTCTAAACACGTACCGTTCCTATTGCCTTCTTTATCCCTAAATTGGATCATAAATTTCAATATAAAGAGACGAATGATGTCAGTGATTATACATGAAAATCACAATAAACTATAGTATAGAAAAATGAAAAACATCCGGGTCAAACTAGTTTTGCTTTAGATTCCAGAGGTTTCTTTCCTTTCTTATTATTCTCAAAAAATTATCCCTCGAACGACAGACAATAAAAAACTCTTACAATGTTTTTGAATTGTTAACAAATTAAATTAAATTTAAACTAGTTTTTGCTATATACGGATATGGTTCTTTTCTTTCAAAGATGAATTGAGACAAAAACGGCAACAATACCATATTTCGGAACACTGGTGGCATGTTTTGGCGGGAAATCTATAACTGGCAGGTATCATGCTTGGGTAATACATAAATATTGTCGATCGACAAATGCCAGACGTCAATGCAAACTTTTCAAATATTGAAAGGATTTAGAGAATGTCGAAATCGAAGTAAACGAGAGTAAACTAAACAAAAAATTGCATTAAATTTAATTTCTTACACTACATTTATTGCATTTTTTTTATCTATTTATTTATTTCTGGCTTGTAATTAAAAGCCTTCCGGCCAATTATAAGTAAATTACAATATGCAACAATTCATCTTTTAAATTGAATCTGCCCAATATAATAAGTTAAAAAAACACGTAATAAAAATTAAATATAAAATTTATAAAAATATAATATGAAATTATGATCATTAAAGACAAAAAAGTATGGAAAAAAACTAATTCAAAAGTTAGAAATAAATCGGTATATAATCTGGAAATATAAGATAATCGGTATGTAATAAAGGCTGCCCACGGTTTAATTGAAAACAAAATTTTACAGTAAAGTCTGAAGGTGTTGTAGAATGTGCCTTTTGTAAGAATCAGGACATAATTTAAAACTTTTTAAATGACTTGGCAGTAAATTGGAAATTCGAGCTACGCTTACTACAAAAGCACGACCCATGAGTGTGGTTATGGTTAGAAATAAAAAAGCTACTTATTACGAGTGGAATGTGAAAAATTAAATGAATTAAAAAGAAATTGAGGACTACACAATCGAACAACTTTATAAAATAACAACAAAGACCTAAAATCAATATAATTTTTAAAACTACAACCCAAGAAACGCTTAACATATGGTGTTATATGACCACGACGCCTCAGTGAATACAAATATCTCATAACTCTAATAAACGCCATCTGAATTTTCCTCATATTTTGTTTATTAGTGCCACTATATAACTCTAAACAATATAGAATACTAGGCATGATATAAGCATGAACCAATTTCTCCTTAATCGATCTGGGCAACACTAAGTCGGTATTGTAAAAACTTCGCAGTGAATAATTTAAACGCCGGACTACATTATCCACCTGATAGTTAAAGCTTAGTTTGTTGTCTAAAACTACTCCCAATTTCAATTTATTTATTATTTATTTATTTTTTTGTTTATTGTGTAGAAAATTCAATTTTATTTTATATAACTAATTGATTGTAAATGTCCTCCATGCTGATTTACGCATATGCAACACCTGATCAGAAAATTATTCATTGCGGTCTGAAGGGTTGAAAACGGAATCGCTTTACTTATTGTTTTAATGCAATGCTTCAATTCTGTTAAATACCTTGGTTTCTGGCTATTAATTTATTTGGTAATTTTCGTTGGATCTCCACCATAACCGATCTGGCTATGTGTGCAGCTGGTTTCCATCTTGCTGAAACCAAATTCTGATGAAAGGGATACGTCTTAACATAGATATTAGCATAGATAGCACGCGAAAATGATACTGCAGTCTTCTCCAATATCTACAGGGTTGCCCATATTCGACGGACCCATGTTTTTAAAAAAAAAAATCAAAGAAAAAAATAAAAATTTGGCGGTTGGCAATCTTATTCATTTAATTTGTTCCAAGTAGATTTGTTTACATCAATTTTTGAATATGATATCTCTCAAATGGCCGCCTCTGGCGTTGATGGCGTATTGTGCCCTTTTTGCAGCATTTTCCATCGTTTTCGCCAACATTTCGGCCGGAATAGCGGCTATTTCTTCACGAATGTTGTCCTTGAGCTCTTCTACGGTCCTTGGCTTGTTAACGTAAACCTTTGACTTCAAATGTCCCCACAAGAAGAAGTCAGCGGGCGTCAAATCGGGCGAACGCGGTGGCCAGTCCAAATCACCACTTTTCGACATCAAACGGCCCGGAAACAAATTCTTCAGAAAATCGATTGTTATGCGACTTGTGTGCGGTGGAGCGCCGTCTTGTTGAAACCAGAACTGCCTCATACGCTTTCGACGAATAATTGGCATCACAAAATTGGTCATCATGTCGCGATAACGCTCCTGGTTGATGGTAACAGCATGGCCATTTTCGTTTTGGAAGAAAAACGGCTCAATGACCGTTTTCGCACTAATGCCGCACCAAACTGTGACTTTTTCGTCATGAAGAGGCAATTCTTGAATCTCCTGAGGATTTTCAGTGGCGTAAATACGGCAATTTTGCTTATTTACGGTCCCATTCAATGTGAAATGGGCTTCATCGGACATGATAATTTTGTTCCAAAATTGCTCGTCATCATCGGCCATTTCGATGACTCGTTGGGCCCATTCCAATCGACGAGGCTTGTCCGCAGGCAACAATCTTTGCGTCAATTGAATTTTGTACGGGAACAAATGCAAATCAACGCGAATAATCCGTTGTAAAGTGGACCGAGCCATGCCCAACTGCTGAGAACGGCGTTTTTGGGATGTTCTTGGGGACCTCTCAACACTGGCTCGTACGGCAGCGATATTCTCGGCCGATCGCCTTGGTCGACTTTTATTTGGCCTCTTCGGATTAGAAAGAGCCTCACCAGTCGAAAATTTTTCGTATAAACGCTTAATGGTGTCCTTAGAAGGCGCACTTCTCACATTTTTTAATATTTTAAAAGCACGTTGAGTTTTCACAATTGACTTCTTCTGTTGAATGTAAATTTCAACTATTTCAGAGCGCTCGCGTGGCGTGTATTGTTCCATGGTAAAAATCTGCTTGGACTGACGCTTCAAACGCGGTATGTCATTAAGCGATCTGACATCTCTGTCAAAAGTTATGGCGTTGCCAGATGGGTCCGTCGAATATGGGCAACCCTGTACCTGTTTAGCATGATAAATTTTCGGTCCATCGCAAATGTTGCATGATAATGTTTGATTGCAAAAACCGTTTGCTTCGGTCTAAGGAAACATTTTAAGCAAAAGTTCGAAAAACAAACAAAATATTACTGAAATCTTTTCAAGCAAACATTGAGAAGGCATCGTGTTAAACTGGTGAACAAATGTTACTGCAATCTTTGTGATTTCCAAAAGAAATCTGCTAATCGAATGAGAATATCACACAAACTATATCGTCCAAGATATCACCATATTCTTCTCAGCACACATTTTTGGGTGTATGAAGGCAAAGTGCAATAAAGGCAAATGCCATGAGCTATTAGCGTACCGCTATAATATGTACCTCAGTGAAGGTAAAATGATAGTGCAGTCTTCTCAAACATTGCGTCAGTCTAAGGAAACATTTTAAGAAAAAGTTCGATAAACGAACAAAACATTACTGAAACCCTCTAACACAAACATTGAGAAGGAATCGCGTTAAACTGATGGAAAAATGTTGCTGCAATCTTTGTGATTTCCAAAAGAAATCTGCTAATCAAAAGAGAATATCGCACAAACTATATCGTCCAAGATGTTACCATATTCTCCTCAGACAATATTCTTCAATATTTTCCTCAGACATTGACACATTTTTTGATATATGAAGGCAAAATGCAATAAAGGCAAATGCCGTGAGCTATTAGCGTACCGCTACGACATGTACATCAGTGAAGGGAAAATGATAGTGCAGTCTTCTCAAACTTTAAATGCAGAAAATTGGTTCATTCTTGGTCCATTTGAATTGCAACATATATTATTGTCATCGATTTTTGCAGTAACTCTATTCCCTAGGTTTAAGAATTATCAGTTTTGCCCTCAACTTTATGAAAAGCAGTTTTGAACCAAATAGCTATATTAAAAATTGTAAATTTCAATATTATTCAATTATTGCTACTGCCTTCCTAATGTTTATATTTATTAGGTACAACTTCATTATAAGAACATATCCTCATTGACGCCTCTCTCCTCAGATTGTAATCTAATACTTCATCCATCGGTGAAATGAGTGAAGGAAAAGTGTGAAATTTGACAACATGACATATATTTTTTAAAAATTTATTTAACGCACAGTTACTTTACGTCTCTTATAAATAACATAACACATCGAAGTTCACATTTGATGCCAATGAATTCTCATTGCTTTTCTCTACACATAAAAAGATGAAATATGGCAACATCTCTTTACTAATGCCTTTAATTCGTATTAGGAAAATGGATATGAAAGCACACAATTTTCCCTTAAAAATATCTGTTAAATAGAAATGAAATCCCTCTATTATTTGCTTTCGAAATTAAACACTGGGTATTGAAGAATAATTTCAGTAAAATTCATGACGTTATCATAGAGTCAGAGTCATTTACAGATAAATCTGACACTTTGTAATACCAATTAAATAACAATGAATGGTTTCTTATTGATTTTTCGAACCGAAATTTAATTTCTCCACCATTTGTATATTCAATTAAGCACTTTAAATTAAAATCATTTACAAATAATATCCATTACATTATTTGTTTTTCAATTAACGTTAAAAACCCGATTTTTTTTTGTAATGAACGTTCTTGTCAGCAAATATAGTGTAGGGTTCATTGAGTTAATATTTACTTACTTTCCAGCTGTACGTTTAATGTTAATTTTCAATGGTATTTAAATTGTTTATTAAACATTACAAAAGTGTGTTTAGAACGGAAAAGGCGACCTTAATTTCCTATTTAAAAACGTTAGACAGAAAACTAGTTGGCCGGTTACAGAGAAAGAATGAAAATTGGATGGAGGACGGGGTCGGGGCCGGTAGAAGTCTGTAAGGTTATTTTCTTTTGTCAATAATTAAAATCAAGAGAAATAGGCAGGTAGCAGCTGTCAACGAGCTTGAAGGTGTTATTATATAAGTTCCATATGTGAATTGTTTAGTTAAATAGTTATTTCCGGTATCACATCAATACCAACTAAATTGTTAAGTTTAGTAGAAGTTTTTGTTCTTTTTTGTTTTCTTTATTGATGTTGGTTGCACAGCGATTAGTTTTCACTAGAAATTGCCGTTATGAGTTATAGTATTTATTGACAGAAAATCGGAAGTCATTTAAATATGTAGATTCTGATAACAGTATCAGAAAACATGCAAGCGTGAAGTAAACTTTCTATTTTAACTCATATTTTATCATTGTTTACGATTGGTTTTCAAAAGTTATTTATTAGTTGCATTAAATAATGATTTATTATATTATGTGTTTATATTACGTTAGCTAAATTGTTATAAACGTATAGTAAAAAGAAATCCATTATTTCCCCGATAGATGGCTTCAGTAATCTCGTCATATACGAGTATGTGTGACCAGGTTGCACTAGATGGCGTTAGAAAGACACGATTTCGTACACAAAAAAAAAAACACATAGGCAGTTTTTTGATTACCTGGCCCAATAATGTTTGAGCGCGTGTCAAAAATGACAGCCAGCACAGAGATAATACACCATATTTTACAGCTTTGATAAAGGCGAAGAATCAAGGCTGGCAGCTGTAAATGTGAATAGCTTTCATAGGCCTGCTGTCGTAGCAGTCAATCATGCGCAATTTTGGTTTCGTTGATTTTGTTCCGGTAATTCTCATGTCAAAGATGTACTACGCTCTGGAAGGTCAATTGTCGAAAATGTCGATAAAAGAATGGAAGTTGTCAAGTTCGATCGTCATGTAAACACTGTTTTGATTGTCCAAGAGCTCAACATTGCACAAAAAAACCGTTTGTTAATATTTGAATAAGGCTGGATACTAAAAGAAGTTCAATATATGGGTGCCACATGAGTTAAAGCAAAAAACCTCATGGACCGAATTTCGATCTGGGAAATGCAACTGAATCGCAACAGCTGCGATTCCGACTCAAGTATATGCTGACTATTGATGAAAAATGAATCACGTGCAAATAACGTCAAGACAAAATGGTCGTATTCTATTTACTTTGCAACGGCACAAATGAGGCCAAGCAAGGATTTGCGGCCAAAAAGGTTTTACTGTGTGTTTAATGGGTTTGGCAGGGTGTTTTCTACCATAAGCTGCTGCCCTACACTCGATCTCAACACTAGCTTACCTGTTAAAGAACACACAAAAAGTTGAGAAACAATTTTCTTTATATTTCAACATGTCCTTTTAGCTCGATACACTTTTTCATCGATGTTCAATATCTTCTATACCCTGTTCATAGTAGGAATTGTTTTAAATTACCCATCAATCGCTATTTTAATTCAATTAATTCATTAATTCATTGTTAGGAAGTCTTTTACCATCCAGCCATTTTTTCAAGTTTGGAAATAGAAAATAGTCTGAGGGAGCTAAATCTGCCGAATAAGTTGCATGATGAAGCAATTCGAACTTTAGCGCATTAATTTTGGCCATCTTAATAGTGGATATGTGAACTGGAGCATTGTTTTGATGAAACACCACATTCTTTTTCGCCAAACGCGTCTTTTTCCATAATCACCATTTCAGCTTGATTACGCGCCTGCAGCAGACGACCATCCAATACCATTATGTGGATTTTCTTAACTGTGTGTGGCGTGGACACCTCAATTGGTCGACCACTATAGTGTTCGTCTTGGCAGCTAGTACGGCCTCGTTTAAACTCTGCTACCGAACATTTTACAGTTGTAAACGAAGAAGCAGACTCCCCTATAGCAGAAATTAGCTCGGCTTTAATATTGATTGGACTGAGACCTTTCAAATGAAAATATTGAATTACGTAAAGGTGACCAATTTTTTTACGTATATAAATTCACTAAGATTGTTTATTTTTGATGGTTCAAATAAAAATATTAAACAACGTGGCGCCATGAAACTTAAAACTTATGTTTTATAAGGTTGCCACGTTTCACCAAAATATTTTTTTTTTCAAACTACTGGCACCATCTATACGTTAGTTCAGCTAGTTTTCGGACCACCCTGTTAATAATTGGATCAGTTGAAGGAAACAATCTTCCAAAAGCACTCAGCTTTATGCCGATAGGAGAGGAATTGTGTTCCATCAGGAAAACGCCAGGCCACACAAATTGATAGTGAATCACCAGATCTTCGAAAGCTTAGTTGATTCTTATGCATTCATCTTATAGTCTGGATCTGGCACCAAGTGATTGTCGATCACCAAAGCTTCGAAAGCTTAGTTGATTCTTATGCATTCATCTTATAGTCTGGATCTGGCACCAAGTGATTATCATGCGTTGCTGTTTATGGACTCAATTGGACTCAAGAGAAGCTTGTGAAAATCGACAGTCAATGAAACGAAGATTTCTATGAGAAAGGCATAATGGAATTACCTTTAAAATGACAACAAATTATGAAAAAAAACCGGCATATATTTGATCTAAATCGGATCATTCTAACTTTCCTAAATAAAGCTTTCAATATCATGCACAAATAATGGATTTCTGTCTGCTACATCTTATAAATAAAAATTGATTATATGGAAACAGCTGGCTGGGCAGATAGTTAGTGAACAACAGACAATTTTAAATGGAGTTGTATTGATTCGTAAAAATGCGTTGTTATTCTGTTTCATTTGATCCTGAAACAACATAAAAGTCCTACCTACCTACCGTTTCTTTGTCTATAGTTGAACAACTATTTTGATTTCTTAATACCCTAACAAAAGAAAAATCCATTATATTATTCTTTGTTCACAAATGTACAGCTTTTATTCGCAAATCCTAGCCATGCCATTTTACTGGAACGATAAGGAAAAGAAACTTATCCGTCTGATTTCCTTTTTTGGCAAGATTGCTATTTAAAAACAAGTTCTCTTTGTAAGCCTGGCATGCGATATTGTGGGGGATTCTGAATTAAACACATTAAAATCATTTAATAGAACAATAACAATTATTCTTAACGTGAAAAGAACGCTCAAGACTAAGCCAGACAAAGGTATAACGTTATCATATCGCATCGCATATTCCTACTGGCAATTATGATGTTGACGATGATGATGATGATGACCATTTAAAGAAATATGAAGCGACTTCAAAGCCATCACAATACGTTGCTAACTTTACGTAAAGGTAGCGGGAAAGAAACTAGAACTATCAACAATTGTCTTAAAAACGAAAACGAGATTCATGTTAACAGTAGTGATTTTTAAGAAATTTTTGTTAATTTGATTTGTGGCAGAGGAAAACGTGATTTTTTTTTCTTACTTTCTTACTGTTACCGTGTTGGCCTCTCTTTAGTGTCAGCCCATTAAATGGTAATTTGCTTGAATTTCTTATGTTCTTGGGATTTATTGCCTGACATCTCTTCACGTTTTTTTGTTTTCCGCTTTCTTTCATTTGTTTAGATGGTTACGGTTTCATATGTTAATTAGATTAAAATGTTGTTATTTTATTGCTGTTCGTACTTTTTTTCGAATCTTCTTGGCCGTTGTGAATTTGCAGAAATTGTTGGTGTCTTTTTTTATATAATATGGCCAAATGACTTTGATGTAATTATATTATGTCAGTTTACTTTTCCAGTTACTTTTCAAATGAGATTAAACACGTTCCGGTATAAATATTTCTCAAGACGTGAAAAGGTCAGTGAACAGCTTAGAACGGTAGTGTGTTTCAAAGGAACTTGAAAAAGAGAGGGGGGCAAAATTTCCGAAAATACAAATGTATGTTTTGCAATCAATAAGAAAACAGATGGAATCGGACCTGCACCAAATTGCTCTTGACCACATTAGCCCGGTAAAAATATCTATGTTAGTAGGTTCAAGAATTCTCCTCGTATCTCCTGATGGGGATTTGGGTCAAGTCCACGCTATTTAGTAAATAGCATTTACCGCTACTTAACTTTGCTAATGCTAAATAATGCTAAATATTTATTAACATAAAGGCATAGCACACTTTTAGGCGCACTGAAGACAATTATAAATCATTTGGTTACATTTGGATGGCTATCTGAGATGAGTGGGGAAACATTTCTGTATTTTTTTTACTCTCTCAAGTTTTAAGAATTGTTTTAAGTACACGCTTTTTGTGTACATTTAGCTCTAAGAAATATTAGCAAATCGCTAAAAGCATAATAAAATAATTTCATTGAATATCAAAAGAAGGCGGCTATCTTTGGATAAGCAAATTCTTGTTTATCTGCCCTTTCAAACGCTATTCCCTATGGGAATATTACTTCTCTATAAAGAAGTAGTCGACAATTTCAACATTTTCTTATATTGCAATTTTAAATAACTAATATGACCACAGTGAACAGGTTCGACTCAGTGCATTTTATTACAAAAAAAAAAAAAAATAATAATAATAATAAAAAACCCGTTAAAGTAAATCCGTGTAGATGTTATTGCAATGTTGTCAAAATTTCACAATTTTAAGTAAAAATTTGGATACCAAAGTGCATGCTAAGACACTGCATGATTTTAGGCGAAAAGTTAAATAATGCCATACAAAAACTTTTAGCCTCCTATCGGACATTAAAGGACCAGTAGTTTTTGATAAGGTTCTATCGAATACATATCGTGGATAACCGTATCGTGATAACCGAATTATCTTCCATTTTTGGTTTTATTATTCTGTTGTTGTTCAAATTGTAGTTTTAAATGTAATTTTTCTTTTTATTCATTTTCTTTTTTTTCTTAGCTTTAAGAATATTTATGAGAATATCTTGCCCATGTAAATGAAAGACTCGAAAGAAGGCGGCTATATTTGGATAAGGAAATCCTTGTTTATATGCCCATTCAAACGCTATTCCCTGTGGAAAGTAGAAACACTATAAGGAAGTAATCGACAATTTCAAAATTTTCTTATGTTGAAATTTTGAATAACTAATATGGCCACAGTGAACAGTTTCGACTCAGTGTATTTTATTAAAAAAAAAAAAATAAAAAAGAAACCTGTTAAAATAAATCCGTACAGATGTTATTCCAATGCTGCCAAAATTTCACAATTTTAAGTAAAAATTTGTATACCAAAGTGCATGCTAAGACACAGTATGATTTTAGGCGAAAAGTTAAATAATGCCATATAAAAACTTTTAGCCTCCTATCGGACATTATGAGACCAGTATTTTTGATAAGGTTCTACCGAATACATATCGTGGGCAACCGAATTAATTTCAATTTTTGGTTTTATTTTTCTGTTATTTTTTAAATTGCAGTTTTAAATGTAATTTTTTCCTTTTATTCATTTTCTTTTTTACATTATCTAATTTTAACTAAGCTTTAAGAATATATTCGCTCGTCTAAATTAAAGACTCGGGAGCAAGGTCGATTATGTTTTCAGTATTGTTGTAAAACTTTTAGATAAAGCATGAAGCTGTACACATTTTTATCGTTAATTAAGACAATACGCTATAATCCTAAAATTTTCTTATTTTGTTAATTTGTTTAACTAACTCCTAAATTATGAAAAAGTCTTAATAAAACAATTTAAATTCAAAAGAAAATAAAGGAATAGTATACTTATAGCAGCAATGAAAATGTTGTTTGATTTCGTTTTGATGTGTTAAAGATCTCTATTATTAGTGTCAAAAGGCCTGGAATCGAATGTCGCCAGATAGGCTTTCAAAAAAAAAAAAAAAAATCCGTAATAGTAATAGAAAGCCTATAAAAATATATAAAAAAATTTTTGGGATACGTATTTTGTATTTGTTTTAAAGTTAATTTCCTAGCGGTGGAAATTGCTAAGTCTTCTATGCATATATAAGACATACGGAAGACCTTAATTTGTTATCCGCCACACCTTTTGCTCCGCTTTTCCCAACAGGACATTCTATTATGAAAATCCGATCAATATTCTCTTCTCTCCTCTTCTAGAAGAGAGCATGATAGACGGATTTTTGTTGTAGGGACTATGGAATGTGTCTCTTTAAAATACGTGAATTATATTGCATCCTTTTAGCTCTTCAAGATACCTAACCCAGAAATGTATTGTAAAAGGCGTTAATTTGTATGGATTCCTTTCATAATATATACATCTTCCAGTGTAGGCGGCAAGAACGTTGTTCGTCGAATAAATTTCGATAGCCAACTGTAATACCTTCCGCACGCCGTAAAAAGAAATATGGCAACGTAGCGACCTTTATTTAGTATTAATTTTACAGCATAAAGAGCCACCAACTTTTATTTTTTGGTTTCAAAAGTATAATTTGCGGTTTTCACATAAGTTTTTTTTATCATATGAAATTTGACAACGTAGCAAGCCTGTGTTTTTGTCGGTAATATTTCATGAATGTTCAAAAAGAACTAATTTTCTCAAACTAATGAAATTTCAAAACATCGCATATTGGCCAAACTTACAAAAAAGATGAGAAAGGGCTCGAAAGAAAATACATGGTACTGCTGTTAGAATAAATTTCTTACGCTTATGAAATTTGGCAACATAGCAGTTTTAATTTAGCTTTAAATTCAAACTGAAATTAGATTAAAAGGGGGAGCCCAAGAAAAATTACCTTTTATAATTTTGCGGTGCAATGAAATTTGGCAACATCGGCCGTGGTGCGATGGTTGGTACACGCGACTATCGCTCGCATAGTCGCGGCTTTTGTAAAATGACAAAGGCACAAAAACGACTAGAAGGAGCCCAAGAAAAATTACGTTATATAATTTTGAGGTCCAATGAAATTTGGAAACGTTGGAGACTTTTAGCGACCGGTCGTGATGCGATGGTTAATACCCGCGACCATCATTCGCATAATCACGGCTTCATCGCCCGATACAGCCACCTATCATTATTTGAGCGGCAGTCACGGTCACCTCGATGTGTCTGTTTGACGAACCCTTCGGGTGGTCGAGTAATCGACAGGTATTCTAAATGCTTATCAAACTGTGGCGTTCGGAATCGTTGATAAACTGCAGGACCTATTAAGATAGTCTAACAATTGAATACATGTAAGCTCAATGAATGCGAGAAGCTCTCCCATGTCTTCTCATTCATCAGATGCAAGGGAATTTGTTGCAGGAGCCTTTACTTATCTTTAGTTCGACGTACGAAGCTTGTTATTTTTAACTCTTTGGTTCAAAAAGTATAATTTTCGGTCTTCAAATCAAATGAAATTAGATAATGCAGTAGTAGCCTGTGTTTAGCTTTAATATTGCATGAATTTGCGAATTTATTAAATTTATAATTTTTAAAATTATATTTTATAATTATAAAATTATAATTTATAAAATTATTTTTTCTATTTCTTGGCAACGAAATTTGGCAACCTCGCTTCCAGGCCACTGACACGAAAACGATTAGAAGAAGCCGGGTGACAAATATTATTATGTTATGCTCTCATTTAGACTAATTTTCTAGGCCAATTATTTAGCTCTAATGATGACTTATAAGAAGCGTCAAACTTTTACTTTTTTTGATTAAAATTTAACTCTAGAAAATATGGCCAAAGTTATTAAGTTATTAAGAAAATCCATATTTTCTCCTTTGAGCTTTTCTTCTGCCTGTGCGGCTGTGCGTTGAATTTTCGGTTTTAAAGGCATTTAAGTTTCACATTTCAACTTTTGTTTTCATTTTTACTTCACTTTCATTACGATCGCGCTGTAAATCATTTTCTTAGGCCCTCTTTGGCTGAAAAAGGTCATTTCATTTAATGAATTTACTCTGTGAAGCTATCAGAAAGTGGGAAGCATGAAAAAATAAAAAGAAACAGCCATGGCCAAATTATGGCTGGAATGCACAAAGTCATGGTAAAAGTTGAAAAACATTAACACTTGAGAATCGTGTGCAAATTTATTTTGTATTTTTCTGCTGGCTGCTCTTTTCTTTCGATGATTTTTCGTTTCTTAAGTGGCTTTAAAGCATAACGTGAATGTTTGTTAGTCGTTAAAATGCAACCTCACAGGAGAGGAAAAATACAAAATAAATTCTGAAATTATGTTACAACTGCGATGAGCAGGAGTTGGTGATAACCGAAATCTTGTTTAAATACCATAATTTATGTGGATTTCCTGGGCGGAAGGCGTCGAGTGGCTGCAACACCAAATGGGAGCCAAAATAAAATCAAAAGTGACCTTAAGAGGGCGTCGGCATTATTTACGAAATACGAAATCTTTATGAGTTTTACACTGTCCAACATACAAACTGTAAATTAAGTAAAGAAATAATCACCGGGGATGACCGGCAGCGTTAACACGATGATAAAGCAGTTTGAGACAATGGACCAGCTGTTTGTTGGTTGACTCATTTACTTACAGCCAAAAACCTGATAATGTTTTAGCTGGACGTTTTTTTTTTCTGGGTGGGCTGTATTGTGGTTATTAATGGGGAACCCCGTTATGGCTAACCTTTCCAACAATTTAGATGCGAAGAAAAATTGCTGCATCTTCTTGTCAGTGAAGAAGTTAACATATGGTTTTAAGAAACTGTTGATTATGGAAAATTGTGTTGAGTTCCTCTACTCAAACGAACGCTGCTTAACTTTCACTTTTTATTTGTTGAATACTGCCGAAAAGAAACTAAACTCTTCTTTTCTTTTCATGGTTGATTTGAATTTCTTATGTTTGTTAGAGCCAGCCAGACTAGACTTGGACTTGGCCGCCCAACAACAACAACAGCTATCAACACTTAAGTAAACTCAGAAGTGTGAGGTGTAGATTGGGGGTAAATGGCAGCGTTTGGTAGTAGTTGTTGTCAGATATTTGTTTGTTAGTTGTAGCAGAAGTATCAGTTTGTATAATTTTTCAAGTTTGAACATATCTGATTGTAGATTACCTGCCGGCCATGACGAAACGATGAATTTTCAAAATCACCACCACCACCACAATTTCTAATTCACTTTCATTTGCATCAAATTCCAATCCAAAATTTGATTGAGATGCAACGTAGAAATTGTATAATTCTTGATTAATTAATTTCTCTGTAGGAGGTAGCAGGAATAATTACGAACTAATTGTCGAGAAATTTTTAAATATAAGCTAATTTTTTTAAGATCTCTATAAGCTTATAAAGAAAACGAAAACAGTTGTTTGTTAAGCTAATTAATCGAAAAAACTGGCCATAGAAAGAAACGAAAATGAAAAGAGTTTAGGTAATTTTCGAATAAATTGAAATGGGAAAGTAAAGAAAAAAAACCCTTATAAAAGAAAATCAATGAATTTAATACATATTCAATGCTTTTTTACAGAGGTTTTTAAAGGATTTTTTACAAAAGTGATAATTTGCAACATTGGTTATTGAAAACCAAAAGAATTTGAAGTTGCACATTCATTTTTGGTGGTTACTCAGTAATGTTATTTTCAAAGTAAAAGCATTTTCCATTTTCTAAAAAATTGGTATGTCAAATAAAATTTGGTAACATTGCATTTGGCAATGTATTAAATGTATTAATGTATCAAACAGTTTTTTGTCCATAAATCAATCTAGTAAAGATTGGTTATTGAACACAAAAAAAAAAAAATAAAAAAAAAAATACAAATTATATTTACATTTTATGCGTTTTTGAATTGCAATCATTTTCATAATTTTCTACAATGCAGTCACCGCTAAATAAATTTGGCAAGATTGCCAAATTGGCATTTAATTTGAGTACCAGCACTTTTATAATTAAGAAATAATTTGTTTTAAAAACTGAGAAGCAGGTGTAAAAAGTGGCCTGACAGCATCCGGAATAGTCCTATAAAGAGAAAGATTGAATTTATTGATGTGAAAACCATAACTTGTGCCCTAAACGTCCCTGTGTTTAGCCTGTCTAGAGCCTCGTAGCAGTTGCCCTGCATCTATAACCTCCGGAGCAACCTTATGGGACAAAGAAATTGAGTACATAAACTGAAAAATTTCACATTTTTCCTATATGAACTAGAAATTCTCATTTTCAATTGATGTTTTTTTTTAATATTTCCAAATTGGAAATTCTTATTTTTCATTAATATTTCTTCAATACCAAATGAAAATTCTCATTTTCAGTTAATGTTTTCTTGATGTTATTTGCAACATTTGCATATTTAATTTCAGTTGTAACCAATTTAAAAATTTTCTGACAATTTTCCTCCCAAAATGAAAGTTGGAAACACCGCATCAATTTTTTACGTTTACATTTTTATTACATATATAAATTCATGTTTTTATTGTACAGAATGACGTTTCCCTTTCAACAGCATTTGGTTCCAGCAAGATGACACAACTGTACATACAAGTATAGCCAAACCGGTTATGACGGACCTCCAACGAAAATTTCCAAACAAATTAATATCCTGAAACTTCCCTTTCCGTTGACCCCCAAGGTCACCTGATCTGACTGCACAAATTTTTTTTGTGGGGTTATGCCAAGCAAGAATTTGACTGAATTAAAGAGGTCCATTAAAACAATAATTGAGGCGATCCCGACCTCAACTCATCAGGCCGCAATGAACAATTTTCTGATCAGAAGAGTGAGCATGGATGTCATTTACGGTCTATAATCTTCAACACCAATTACTTATATAAAATATTATAAAATTGAAATTTCTATACAATAAAAAAAAAAAAAAATAATAAATGAATGGAATACATTAATTTAAAAAAAGTTAGCTGAATTTTTAATTGAAGTGCAATCCGTGCGTCACTCTGTATAACTAAATTTATGTTTTGCGGTTTTTCTGGTAAGTAAATTTGGCATTAATTTTGATCATTTGAATCGCAGTCAACTTAATGTACCCATTTGAATTGTTCTTTCGGGGATATTACTTATTGTCCTAAAATTACCCAAGATGTAATATACAAATATTTCGTAATTTTCCGACCATTTTTTTTTTTGCAAATGACATTTTGATGACATCTGTATTTACATATATTTTAGCATCAAGTTATCCAAAATATATGATTTTCAAAATATATGATGAATTTCAGAATATATATGCACAAACATTCAATCAGTTACACGTTCGAAAGTTTTTAAGCAGATTTATCGCTTATATTACGAATTACTCCTGAAAGAGTAGCTATCATTGTGATTGCATCTGTTTAGCTTACATTCAGCAACTGTTTATACTTAATGAGTTTTGTTGCTATTATGCAATACTATATTTTCGGAATATACCTATATAAACAAACATTCAATCAGTTACACATTCGAAAGTTTTTAAACAGATTTATCGCTTATATTACGAATTACTCTTGAAAGAGTAGCTATCATTGTGATTGCATCTGTTTAGCTTACGTTCAGCCCGCGTTTATACTTAATGAGTTTTACTGCTATCATGCAGTACTATATTTTCTGCTTGTGAATAACTCTGAAAGTGATCTTGTATTTTTTCCCCCATTTTTTAGATTATTTTTTTTTTTGTAATTTTCTTTAAATGTCAATGTCACACACATTTGTAATTAATCAACAACATTCTTTACAGTTTTGCTGAGATAAACTAAACTTATTTTGTTGACTGCCATACTTGGGCAATAAATGCAAATATCTTGAGGTCTTTTTCCCCCCTGTTGCCCCGAAGAAGTAATTACTCATTTTTTTTTTTTGGGATTGTTTTTTCATTTTTTGTTAACGACTCATATTTCGCATATTTTCATTAACAGCAAAATGTTTTAAAAACAGAAAAAAAACACAAAATGTGTATATCTTTTTACCAAAGTTAATTACAGTAACTGTTTTTTAATGCTTTGTCAAAAGCGATATACATTCATCATCTAGATCGAAAGACACGAGCACAAGTAGTAATTGCTGTGTTTTTATTAAAAGTGAAATTCCACGTTCTTTAGGTCGAGATATGACAAAAGAATTTGCCGCTAAAACAAGAAAAAAGTGATAAATACACTAACAAAAAAAAAAAAAAAAAAAAAAAACAAAAAAAAACAATTGCCAATTTTCAACAACTACACGATTTTTTCAGGTAATTGAAATTGGAATCAACATCTAATGGAGTGATTAATGGAATAGGAGTTCACTGACAAATAGAAATAATTTTTTTGGTAAAAGTATATCTGAGGGAAATCAGTAATTTGCTTTCCATAGATTGGAACTCAAATATTTTTTTGCCGATTTCTTGGGAAATGAA
>JAHXMU010036070.1:0-20867 GCA_019455685.1 Philornis downsi
AACTGTAACTGTAACTGCAACTGCAACTGTAACTGTAACTGTAACTGAAAGTACTTCTCAGGTACTGACTTTTCCAAAAATGTTGGACTCTACATTGATTCTTTGGATGCTAACACATTCCAATTACATACGAGTATAAGTTGTTTTAAAGAAGTTCAATGGATGCTAAATTAATTAACATTTCAAATATTTTCTAGTGAATTGAATTCAGTTTTTTTTAACGTTCCTCATAAAATCACATTTTTGTTATAATGTTTTGTGGTGACTGGTTCAGAAACACTGAAGAATCAGTATAAAATAATGGTATCTGACCTATAAACTATAATAATATTAAATTTATATTATTATGTTAATTAATATTAAATTTATTTTATTATACTAATTAATATTAAATTTATTTTATTTCGAGCAAATTTGAACCACTTCTGAATGTGAAGAAGTGTTTTTTAAGTTTTTTCTTGGCCTTCAACACACTAAGTTGTTACCAGCATCTGACCGCGAAACAAATGGTTAAGATGAGATTTGTACCCGAGTTGCCTCCTTTGTGTTTTTTTTGTTGTGCTATAAACAGATGAAAGAGGCTAATTAGATTTTTGTTTGTGCACACATTATAACAAAACCTCCTGATTGTGAATCAAATTCGTCGTATTTCATAATTAGTGTCATGTCATGTCACAAAAAACTAACAATTAACTTTCGGATTATTTCAAAAAAGGATCGAATATACGGGTAGGATATCGAATACTTCAACAATAGATGCGAATTCAAGATAAACTTAACAGAGCCCTTAGAAAATCATTCGATATAGTTATCTTGATTGGTTTCTTTTTATTATAAAGTTGGTAATTTTATCTGCCTATAAGACACAGACATGTAAGTGATTCTCAGTAATCCTCATATGGAGGCAGAGACATAAAACGCCCCCGCGTCCGACCTTTGTTTCCTGTTACAGCTAACAGATCTAAAGCGTACAGACATAAAACGCCCCCGTGTCCGACCTTTGTTTCCTGTTACAGCTAACTGATCTAAAGCGTCACAAATTATAAGGAAGGGCCAAATGATTGCAAGACTAAAGACAAAACGCTATTAAAGCCCTCATTAAAGTTTGTTTAACCACCAAACTCATTAAAAAGCCGTAAACTTTAGAAATCAGAATTGTGAACATTCTCATAACAAGATCATTTTTCAATAATAACATCACGAAGTCATAAAGGAAGGTTTTACAATTAAATCACCATAAATTCGAACATCTTTTTTAATAACAAGTAAATATTTAACATAAAATTTGATACCTCCGATTTAGCGCACAAGCTATCGGTGGTCATAAAGCTGTACGTTGATTCTTTTCATATTATTCTTGAAATTGTTATTGAAAGGAGGAAAATTGGATTGAAATGACGTTGACTGTTACAACTTCACTATAATAATAAAAAAAAACATGAAATATATATATTAGATTTCCTACAGAATTGAACACAATATTAAGGGGGTTCAATAGACCGTTCGTACGTTGATTGTTTTCCATTAGCGTTGAAATTGAAAATCATCATCAAATTTTTAAAAATTTAATGACAAAAATACAAAGACAAAGAAAAATGATGGACAAAAATAATAACAATACCCGAAGATATCTGTTGTCGCTGGCCAACTGCAGCTGTTTTGCCGATTATAAAGAGAAGACAACATTTTCTAAAACATTTTCCAAAACTCACAAAAAGGTTTTCTTCTTTTGTGGTCTTACATATAAAACAATAGGAATTGAAATATAAAGTAAAGAGAGTTGTTGTCTTTGGCTTTACAATAGAAAGAATTTTGAAAACATCGGAGAGTAAAAGAGATTTTTCAAGACTTACACCCATTCATAAGGCATACAAAACAACTAAAGAAATTTGAATAATTTTCACCAAAAGTAATAACATTTTTATTTCATTCCAACGCTAGAAAGGGTGTACTACAAAGATGTGATGTGTAATGGGAAAGCTGTTTATAAATTTAAATAGATTTTAGCCTAGTTGAACGCCATCTATAGTCAATTATTTATAGTATTTTAGAGGTCAAAAACTTGCCAATTACGTCGCATTCGGAAAATGTCGTAGGACAAGGTGGTTGAAGATGATACTTTTGTAGTGTTTTTTGACGCTTTTGCAAAGTTAAACATTTATAAACTTTTTTATTTTGTATTTTTTATCCCATAAAAGTAAAACCCATTGAAAATTACCTATATGAAATAAGCCCATATGAAGCTATTTATGTTTAAAAGTGCTAAATGGCACTTACGGTTTGTCGATAAATATGAACTAAATTGGCGTTCATATTTATCGAATTTAATACTCGAAAATACTGCCATCTACAGAACGAAGTGACCGTCGTATTATGCAATTAATATTATATGTAACTTTTTGCTTTTGGGATAAAAAGAAATATTTTTTCTATCAAACTCTCTAAATGATCCATCGGGTGGCAGTCGCTATTACTTATTTCCACTTTTAGGTTTACTGAAAGTCTACTACGGTTCAATGACGTTTTCAATATCAGAACTTCAGAAATTTTTCCTTTTCTTTTTTCCTAGTCTCAGGCTTTGATCAGCATGGTGGGGTGACGACAGCTCAAATAAAGGGAGATGGTTTTATTAGATGTCAAAGCCATGATCATATGTTCTATAATCGATTCATGATACTACGGGAGCCATCTATCACATATAAATTGCATTATGTGAGAACCTCATATTTTTAGCGGCATAAGGACCTTTAGAAATCATAGAGACAAAACTGTATTCATTTTTATACAAAAACAATAAACTCACACGCCACCTATCGTCCACTTAATGTACTATTTTCGAAGCCCATCATAATTTTCGATATTGTTCATAAAGTATTTGCAAAAGCTTTTAAACCTACTTTTCATACTGCAAACATTCTACAACCCTAAAATAAATTATTATTAAAAATTAACACTCTCCTTGATTTCAGTAAAAGCTGGCAAATCTTTAATGACACATGTTTCGGATATTAAACAATATTTGATCCTGAATGATTTACATTCTGGCTCTCTATTTAAGTACATCTCGATTTGTAACATGGTTGATAACTTATTGAATTATCGATCACCACCCAGCGCATACGGCTGAAGACATTCGAAGATGTCTCCAAGTTCAATAAACAGTAACCACTTAAAAATGTTGGTTGTTGGAAACTCTTCTAGGATATAAAATGGGAGAGAAACTGGATACCAAAAATATCACTGCATAGCATATCAAGATCCAGGGCGAACGCCTCAAGATTTTTTAAAATTTTAATTCTAAGGGGTAATTTAAACAGTGTTTCGCATAAGCTTGTGCTGCGTATAATGGAATTCAGTTAAAATTTAACGATTTCATTTATATATATCACATAGTGCAGTTCAAAAATGAAAGATGGCGCTCGAGTAAATAAATAAACCAGTTTTAAATTTACATTCTACAGTTGATATATGTATTCTAGTGCAATGATCTGTCATATTGAAGTGCGTTTGAATTCCGAAAATAACTTCAAATTCTTTAAAATTATGACTTCAATGCGACTGCGACTTGGTATCGAAAATAATTTAAGATTGCAATTTTTTGCTAAGGGTTCATAGAGAAATTTTACGCTAGTGCTAACTTTCGTCTTTTCTTAAAAAAAAAAGAAAAAAAAAGAACTGATATAAAAACTGACAGTTTGGGCATTAAAATTCAAATTATAATTAGGGTAATTATGTGTATGTTGGCATTTGTGTTCTGTATAAGTTATCGATTCATTTTGGCGAAAGTTTGTAACGTAGTACAATAAACGTATGATAGGTGGCCCGTGAAATATGCAATAGCGTGTGAAAGAATGGCAGACATAGGCGGTATTAAAACTACCAATTCCGATAATAATGTAGCAAAATAAACTTTGAATTTGGCCAGCTAAGAAGTGATGTCTCTTTTTAACGTGTGCAGAAATTTTCATTGTGTCACATCAGCTTCCGCCCTAAATACACGATTATGAAAATTTACTTTAAAATATGTGACAGGAATGTAATAAAAAAAATTGTACAAAATTTATATTTCTTATGTACACAGAAACTTCTTGGCCAACCAAGCTAATCATCTAACAACAACATGCCAATAACTCTACACCCTTTAAAGCCCCCGTTAGGTCATCAACCCAAATGGTGAAAGCATTGCTAATGTAATTACACTTAAGAATGATTTCATTAGAATAGAGTATGTATATTTTAATTTTTTTTTTTTCTAGGAATTTCACTTTTTGTCTTATATTCTGACCCCTTCTGCACCGTCTTAACGGAGGAAAATTTCCATTAAAATCATGACATTTCAACCATGAACTCACGAACTGAGTTATGAGGGTATTCCTATGCACTCTTTTACTTTTTGTTTCTTTTGACAAATTAACTTTTGATGACAGGCTGACCTATATTTGAAAACGGTTTTTGGGTAATAATTTTTTTTTTTTAAAGATTACATTATTTAACTGTCCACCGGCCGGTTTTTATGTTAACGTTTGTGGGTTATATTTTTTGGAGGGATTATTTATATTATCACCTTCTCTTTTTTGTGTAGTTTGGTAATTTTGTGATGGATCTTCTTAATGAAATTGTAGAAGAAACTCCCGTTATGGCAATTTTTTTGAAAAGAAAAACATTGTTTTTTATTTCTCTTCTTATTGTAAAGCACAAAAGAGACTGACAAATGATGTTGGCCTTTTTGGGTTATAACGAAAATGAAAAAATTCCAAACAATAGTTAAAATTTTGTTAACAATAAGAAAAACAGCTGGAAACTGTAGCGTTTCTTAATTGGAGGGTATCATATGAGATGCCATTTCAACTACCCGGCGTGAAATATAATTTGACTGCAGGAGACAGACAGCTAAGTGTATCCATGATATCTAATTGTGGTTCAAAGAAGTAAATACCACACAGATTACAATAAGCTTTTTGGCTAAGTGAAATGTGATACATGGAGGTAAGACAATAAGCTATTCCGAAAATATGAGGGTAGAAGCTTAGTAAGGGAATGACATTCCTTTTAAATAGTTCCAACATTCAGCAAAGTATAGACGAAAGTTTGAAAATGTCAAGGGAATTATAGATTATTCATAATTTTAACCCTATTTTGGTGGTTATACGATTGAAAGGGGTTTCCTATCACAAAAACATCGCGCTGATATCATTAAATTTATCCAAGCGTTTTCAAATAAATCGATTTAATCGAATGTGAACATTTTTTTGGATTCGTACAGATCCAACCTGCTGGAATTACAAAGAAGAATGTTGTTTAAAAATTAGGATGATGCCATGATGCCATTATTACGGCAAGGCTTAAGCAAAACAACTTTTCTCATTTCGAACAAGGGGGATACTCTAGTTATCTACATCGTTTTTACAATTACAAAACTCCAACTTAAATTCCAACAACATCTGCAACTTCAAACAACAGCAGCTATATATAATTTGTTTATTTTGTAAACGGATCGTCTTTTTAAAATTACAGAAGAAAAGAAAGTTATGTTCAACTAATAATAAATAAATATAGTAGTTTATCCATCTGCTTTCCTGTCTGAAACATCTGAACATACACCTGCTATTTAGAGCATTTTGTCTTATTCTTTGCTCTATAAATACAGTTTGGCTGATCATTGTTGTTATATAAATAAGTTCAAATAACTTTTTTTTAATCCATTTGAATTACTCTTTACTTCATTAGTTTGAAAAATAATGCATTTCTATTAAAATTTTCCAATGGCATTTAAAAATAATTTTATATAAATGACGTCTACGGGCGGTGACACTTGTGTGTTATCATTATTCATTATTGTCTTGAGGGTTGCAGCCCCAATTGCCCCAATTTTCATTCGAATGTATTATTTTAAGTCATCCAAATTTATTGGTTTTGTTATATAAACTTTATGTTTGGATTAATGGCATAGCAAACATTCCAGGCGCAGTGAGATCAGGAGACCAATGTGGCCAATCGAATAAGGAGTGCCTTTAAAAAAACTTATTATTAAAATTTCGCTGTAGTTCTTCTATTCTGTATATGTACCAATTTACACCATCTAGCTAAACTACACGTATATATGTAGTTTAAAGGGATTTATTTTTGTCGTAGTCGTAGGTAGAACGAATACTTTTAACTTTTCCAAATAATGACCTGATAAAAATATTCATCAGCCACCCTCGTTGGTAGAAAGTTAACTTTTTCAAATAATGACCTGATAAAAATATTCATCAGCCACTCTCGTAGGTAGAAAATTAACTTTTTCAAATAACCACCTGATTGAACATTCATCAGCCACCCTGTGCCATTATGATAAAAGCACATATTGCTCCGATTATCAAAACTTGTGTAAAATCTGCGGCATTTCCGAAAGCATGGAATAATCGAATTCATACTTTTGCTCGAAATACCCTAGCTAAGTATCTCTCCATTCTTCTTTACATCATGTTTCTATTTAATGTCAAAACGAAAAATCAGAATTAGACAAATTGATAAGTTATGCAAAGTTAAGTGAGGTTATATTTTTTTTTTATTTTTTTCCAAATATTTATTAATTTTTTTAGACCCGAAATTCCAATTCTGATTCCTAGTAAATCTATTGAATTCTGCCCTCTGGATGCCTAATAACACATACACACTTTCGATATATCTACGAAAATCATATCCACAATGTTTCAGACTATCTGCAGCGGGCTGCACGATTTTAAACCTGGTCGGATAAGTGTGATTAATTAAGCATTTTCTACATATGAAGAAGCTTTCTTTGTGTTACAATGAAAAATTTGCCTTAAAGTTAATTAAATGTGCTAGAGAACCATAATAAAAATGTAGCAACTGTCTACTGCTTACCTACACTAGGAAATAGAAATAGGAAATATATTATTTGCGAAAAAGCTGTTATTTACCGAAAGTGAAATACATAGTTTCGATCTCTCTGTGGGCACCACGAAAGGACATCGGCGGTTCATTCGATTACAACAAAACGCTTGCAAATTGTTGCTTAATTTTTCGCAAAAGTTTCTAAGATAGTACAGGTAATGAACGATAGACGGCACGCCAATAATGACGTATTTCCTTAACAGTTTTAAATCCGGTATTTCTTTAATATTTTAAACTTATACCCGTTATTGAAATGTAATGTTATGTTGAAATAATGACCTTTTTGGCCTAATTTAAAAATAATTCCAAGGAAATAAATTATTTGCGAAAAAATCTGTTATTTATCGAAAGTAAAATAAGTTTGGTCTGTGTGCTCCATAAAAAGTCGTCCGCGGTTTATTCGATTACGACAAAACGTTTGCAAATTGCTGCCTACTTTTTAGCAAAGGTTTCTATGATAGTACAGTTAATAAACGATAGACGGCGTGCCAATAATGACGTATTTCCTTAACAGTTTTAAAACTGACATTACTTTGACATTTTAAACTTATACCTGTTATTGAAATACAATGTTGTGTTGAAATAATGACGATTTTGGCCTAAATTAATAATAGTTCCAAGGAAATAAATTACTTGCGAAAACATCTGTTATTTATCGAAAGTAAATTAATTTTGGTCTGTCTGCTCCATAAAAGGTCGTCCACGGTTTATTCGATTACGACGAAACGTTTGCAAATTGCTGCCCACTTTTAAGCAAAGGTTTCGAAGATAGTACAGTTAATAAACAATGGGCGGCGTGTGTATAATGACATAATTAATTAACAGTATTAAATCCGATATTTCTTTAATATTTTAAACTTATACCCGTTATTAAAAGACAGTGTTGTGTTGAAATAATGAATGAATGATATAAAAGTTTACAGATAGCGAAAAATATATTTCTAATTGGTAATTCAAGGGATTTGAAAATACAGCCTTGTTCTAGAAAACCAAACTAATTGCATACATTTGGCATGAGAGATGATAATGCCTGCCATGAGCACTTATCTGTTGATGCCGATCGTCATAGACTGCAATCTCTTGAATAGAGCATATAAGCTTTGGCTTAAAGCCGTTTTTTTGTTAAAATTTTACTTTTCTCAAAAATATTTTGAAATTTTCCCTTACAGACCATTTCGACTACAGTATTTCAATAACCAAAGCAAAGAACAAAAATGTATTTTTAATTAAGGGAAAACGATTTTTTTGTAAGAATTACCAGTTTTCATTAGATGAAAATAATAAAAATTATATTATATATACTCGTATATAACGCAAGCCTTGTCTGCAGTCGTTTTATAACATCTGTACGACTTTCAATGGGGCCGTACATCTGCTAATATTAAAGGTTATTCGGAAAAATCGTTCGCTAACGATGCTATTTTGGTAAATTTTTTTGTGGCAACAGTGTCGGCAATGAATAAAATGACGGCTGTGAAATATACACTAAAGAAATATAAAATAAATTTCTGGGGGCACCACCAAAATACAAAATCTGCAGCATTTAATAATAACTTACATAGAGCAATTACGAAAACATGGCTAAAATCCTCATGGCTTTTGAACGTTAGGTCGCGAATACAAATTTTTGCGATGAACAACTAAAATTGGGATCGGGATCATTCAATGGTGATTTTCTAAATGTTACATTTTATCAACAAAAAGTCTAATGAATGCAAAGCCCAATTGAATAATAACACATATTTATCTGGGTCTACTACGTTGTTTTATGAAATCTGTATGACATACATTTAACCTGGTCGTACATCAGCAATTATTGTAGACTATTAGAAAGTTTTTTTTTGGAAAACCTCAATTAAAAAGTGATGCCAAAGCCATGTTAAATCATGACACATATTCTCTAGTGTTTAAGTCGTTCTTTAGCACTTGCATGACATTCGAAATGGCCGTACATCTACTAGTATTGAAGGGAATTCTGAAAAATTATTCGCAGCCAAAAATGGACCCGTTTTAGTATATTCGTTTTGTGTGTTTTAAGACTGAAAATTTGAGTCTGTGAAATATGCCTTAAAAATGTGGCGAAAATAAATTTCAGCAATCGCCACTTAAAAATAAAATTTGATTAATTTTACGATGATTTGAAAAGTATTTCTTGTCCGGATACATCGTTCGCTAAACTCTTTTGAAAATATTCTTAAAAGTTATATTTTTCTAAGGGCAAACTTATTTTGATATCGTTCTATAACATCTGTATGACTTTCAACATGATCGTACATCTGTTAGTGTGGAAGATTATTCAAAAAATCATTCACAAAACAAAAACCAAAAAAAAAAATCAACTAAATTAATTTTTTTTGCGTCAAAAGTTTTGTAACTGAAAAAATTGAGTCTCTGAAATATACATGGAGGAGGTCGCGAATATTCATTTCTGTGGCCACAAACTAAAAATAAATACTGGATTATTTTATGGATGATTTACGAAATATTTCGTCGCTGGATTAAGTTTGAAAATAACTCTAAAAATCACATCAGAAATCATAATCACATCTTTGATATGGTTCTTTTGTTCGATTTTCTTTGGTAAATAAACATTCGGGAGCTCTTAAGATTAGCTTCAATCACACAAATCACGTAGTCACTTCGTCAGATTTTTTTTTCCAAATTGAAACTATTATTCATTATTAATATTTATTAATATTTAAATCTACACATATCTTAAATGAATCAAAACTGTACGGAATTTTAAATTCTTTTTAATTAAGTTTCCACGTAGTTTAAAATTATATATACTCGTATTTACACTCACAAAAATTGTATCAGTTCATTGCACTTTGATCATAATTTACTGAAGATTGGGTAACGTATATTTGATCTTTTAACTTTAAGTTTGTAGAAGTTTTGTTTATGTTCATTTATTTTCTGCGAAAATCTGTTCACTTTAAGTTCGCGCAAATGTCATTATAAAATTTTATATTTTTAATTCGTCATTATTTAACTTGTTTTTATGAATGAATGAATGCAAATTTCAAAAAGATATCACCATTTAAATAATAAAACCAACCACGAAATTTCATGAATGAATAGAAAACCTCTTTGATTGAAATACTCTCAGTTATACTACGTGAAACTCGTATGGAAGTATTTAGTTCGTTATTATTTCTATGAGCTGTTCAACTACACTCTGTCGTCACTCCTCAAGCACCGCTATTTACTATTCGTAAAATTGACTGACTGACTGAAATTCAATATGACCCCACAGTCGCATTTGCATGGTATGGTTTTTTTTGAGCGTCCGTCCGTCCGAGCTTCTGTTATTTCAACATTTTGTCACATTCATCGGATATCGAACAGGTACAAAAGGTGTAAACGGTAGGTGTTGGTGTGTTGTGCCTTTGACGTATGCACTGCCTTTGTCCAGCCAATGGGGAAGTATTTTTCTAACATTTACCTTTTGAATGCATTGACAATGCATACAGCGTGACACCTTTCCAGGCGCTGTCCTCCTTTGTCTCTTTCCGTCCCTTTTAAGGCTTTGGACGTGGATAACATTGAACACGTGTCAGATCAATGAAATGTATTAAGCGAGCTATGTGTTCACTTCTTTGTGTGACGATTGTATGGGAGTTTTATGACGGCAATGAGATGAGATTTATGAGGCATTGAAGGACTTCCATGCAGCAACAGGTAGCTCAAGGATTTTCCAGGAAAATAGGCATAAATGTGGTTTCTTTAAGTGCCGAACAACGATGGTGATTGGGATTGGGAGGTGTGAGTGAAATTGATATCGAAATAGTATGATTCAAATTATCGTCAGTCAATACTGACGTTTTTGTAAACAAAAAAAATTTGTTTTTTACTTGCAATATAGAAAAATTGGTATCGAAATAGTATGATTCCAATTTACGTCAGTCAATACTGGCGTTTTTATAAACACAATGCAAATTCATGCCAATTTCATTCATAGCGTCAGTCAATACTGGCGTATTTGTAAAAAAAAGGATTTTGTTTCTTACTTGCAATATAGAAAAATTGATATCGAAATAGTATGATTCAAATTAGCGTCAGTCAATACTGGCGTTTTTATAAACAAAACAAATCTATTGTTCACTTGATATATGGAAAAGGATATTTACTAAATTATAAAAAGGATATTTACTAAAATAAACATATTTCCCAACATCCTTGAATGGGATATGAAGAGTTTCTAGCATTCACTGAGCTTGACTGGTAATTCCCAGTGCCTCTCAAGATAAGTGAATGTATCGGTGCTTAAATTTATTATTGTCTTATTTATGCCTCTCACAAACGAACTAAACATGCTATATGGATAAAACCGTCAACATATCTTCGAGACGAGTGTATCAACATAAAAGAAAAAATAATAATCGAAAGTCGAATGTACGTAGCCCACGAAATATGAAAATTCACCTTATTTTTTGAACAGACCTAGTAGTGTGAACGATTGTCGTTGCACGACCATGCCGTATGAGGAAATTTTGTTCTTACGGGACCAATGTTCCATAATTTCGGACTTTCGTAATTACCGAAACGGTTTATACGAAAACGGCAAAAATGCTTTAGTTTCGAATAACACAAAAGAAAACTATGTAGAGCCTAGCAACAGCATCTAATCTCTATAAATTGGTATGTAAAAAGCGTGCCTACTTCAAGTGCTTCCGAAACTTTATGAAGTAAAATTTTAAAACTTTTCAATGTTGTTTTTTTTTGTGTAAAACTTATGCATTACGTCATCTACATAAAAAATGCAAATCACTGATGAAATTGCAATGAATCTTTAGCAAACTGTTGTCTACATGTTGATTTCCAAAAGTAAACTACAATTATCGAAAGTTAATTTTCATGCAGTAGAAAGGATGATACACAGACAAAAGTGACTTTCACATATGATAGACTTGTTCTCCATCTATAGTGCATTTATTGTATTACTTTTGGATGATCATTACAAAAATGGTACACTTGAGGTGCTGCAGATGGCGCCCGATTCTAGATTGCACTTATATAATGAGAGATGCGGATTAATAAAGCTATCTTTAGGAAAAATAATGAATTTATTTTCATTATATGTTATACCTATATATCAAAGCAAAACAGGGAAATAACTTTATACTATACTATACTTTACTAAAGCCATCTATAGGAGAAATAAAGCATTTATTTTTATTATATGTTCTACTCGTGGTCCATTCTGAGATTGAGATTTGAGATTTATAGTAAAGTTGTTAATTTTGGCTTATATATAGGCCTTGGACTTTAGAAAAGAAAAAGTCATTGAAGTCATTGAATGGGAAAATATTACACCAGTAGAGAAAGTTCATGCAGTTGACCTGACTCTTCAACATCCTTTTTTGCATTGATGCAGAATTCTGGATAGTGTCAGATGGGTCGTGGAAAATCGTAAGGATTTTATTAATAAACGCTGTAAATTAATAAACAGCAACCAAAATTATAACTTGCTGAACTTAATTATTACAACCTACTGCCTTCCCTTTAGGAATTATAGCAAAATTATTGCTGTTTGCTAAATCGGCTAATACTCGTATAACAAAACTATTGGACTAACTTGAGTAACACCAATATTATTCAAATATTTCAATGTCGTAGGCAAAACATGAAATATTACTTTATGTTTATCATAATTTTTTTGTATTGTTTTTTGCAAAGCCTTCTTCTCAAACATAACTTAAATAAATGATTTTACATAGCGAGCTTTGTTTCTCATTTTACTATTCGTATAGGCCGTTTACTATTTATTATATCAGCTCAACCCATAATTAAATAATGATTAATCAACTTTGAAGTGAAAAAAAGGCAGCGGCAACAACCTTCATTCAAACTTCCATCTAAAAATATTTTATAATTTAAATAATTTGATTTTTTTGCAATTAATTTTTTTATGATTTAAATTTTTATTTTTTTTTTCAATTTTTATGTTCGGTTATGCAATTAAACTCCCATCAAAAAGCAAAAAAAAAAAAAAAAGTTTTAATGGTATAATGTTGCTCATTCTTATATGGGGGTAAATAGGTCAACATATGTTTCTTTGACGCCTATGATTTTATTTTAGGTTTTTTTTTTTCTTCAACGCTTTATTTACGAACAAAATTGTTTTAAATTTGGCATGAAAGTGAAATCAAAGAAAACAAAATCATGCAAATATGGAGGAAGAAATTCCTATAGCATTTAAATAAATTGGGCTTAGAAAAAATATTCGCATCATTGTAAAAATTTACATAATTTTGTTTTTTTGTTTTTTACGTTTTAAATAAATGAAGAGCCATCGCCAATTTTCAAGTTATTCTCTATTGATTTTGAATAATGACTTGGTTGTTTTTTCTGTTGTAATGATTATTATTATTATTATTTTGCCATTTTTGTGTTAAACTTTTTTTTGTTTGTAACATTGAATTGATTTGTTTGCATTTTTAATGATATTATTAATATTGTTTTTAAATGTTGATTGTTTTTTTGTCCTTTTTTCGAAAATGGTAATTAAGCTGTTGTTTTCATGAAAAAATATATTATATAACATTTTATTGAAGAATATTATCGAATATTATCGAATATTATAAATATTTTGATATTGTTTGCAAGTAAATAAAAGCCCTGCGAAATTGATAATAAAGTATGATATGGAATTGTGGAATAATCCTAAAGAATATTTTACGGATTTAAAACATGTATGTTTTGACATAATTTGTTATACACTACATGTTTTTTTTTGTCTCTTCTTTCATACATAATTATAATTTTAATAATATTTAAATTTGTAATTACTTTGTACATGTCTTTTTTGTCAACTTGACTCTAACAGCCTTAAGGACGTTGAGGCTATTTTTAATCTGATATATATTTGTACATGAATTAATAAATACAATTATAAAAAAAAAGGCAAAGATTCAACAGACAATACAAATAGTTTATTTATATTGCTAAATATTTAAATTTTTCAATTTTTTTTTAAATTTTTTTACTAACTATTGTTTTTTCTGTGTAAGAAAAGTGAAATATGCAGGAAATTTAGAAGAAATTTGTTAATAATTATGAATAAAAAAAATAATGAAAAGTAAAAAATAAAGACCGATGGTGACAACGCACAGTAGTCGGAAATGCAAAAAAAAAAAAAAAAAAAAAAAAGGAAATTAATCACGAACTTTTGAACGGCTAATAAAATTTGAATGAAAATTAACATAGGCATAGCTGAAGTGTTGATGACATTAAGTTCCACGTCTGAGATAGCCATACTTAATAGAGGCTGCATAATCGATGGTCAAAATTGAATTGAAACTTTTTAACAATTCGTCTTAACTGATCAGAATAATTTTAACATTTATGAATTCTGAAGAAGAATGTCTATAAAAAAATGTCATAATATTTTTCTCAATATCTTGCACTGGTAAAAAGTTAACTGGATTTTATTCTTTTTTTTAAATTTTCCATTTTATTCCAAAACTTTTAATATCTATGAATTCTGCAGAAGAATGTCTATAAAAAAAATGACATAATATTTTTCTCAATATCTTGCACTAGTAAAAAGTTAACTGGATTTGATTTTTTTTTTCTTCAAATTTTTATTTTTTATTCCACAGCTTTCGCAATTTTAGAAGTGATTTCCTCAAAAAAGGTATCTCGATAATTAGCTTGCTCAATACAAAATGATATAAAAGAATGATTTGTTGAATTGTCATGAAAACTTACGGAATAATAGTAGCCAGAAGATGAAAGATGAAGATGATATGTAAAATGTTTGATTATTTTTGATGAAAAGGCAACATCACTTTTTTGCCAATAAAAATGTTCTTTAATATAATAAATAATAACGAAACTTAGAGTGATAAATTGGAGATATCCAATATGAGAATTTTAACTTATGCAAAGATATATAAAAAGTGGGCGGTCCCAAAACTAGCCGATCTAATAAAGAAGACACAAAAAAGTTGGGAAATGTTTTCTTTATTTTCCACTATAATCTTCGTTTAGCTCGATACACTTTTTCCAACGATATTCAAAAACTTATATACCATTTCTATAGTAAGAACTGTCAAACTCTTCTAAATAGCAATCAACCGCAAACTCCACCACTTCATTGTTGGCAAATTTTTTACTATTGAGCCATTTTTTCAAGTTTGGAAATAGAAAATAGTCCGAGGGAGCTAAATTTGGCGCATAAGCAGCTGGCGTGATGAAGGAACTCGAACTTTAATTCATTATTTTATTTAATTCATTCATTCATTGTGGATGTGTGAACTGAAGCATTGTCTTGATGAAACAACACCTTCTTTTCCACCAAATACGGCCTGTCTTTCTATAATTTCATCACCTAAACGCTGCAATAAATTAACATAATATTCGCCGTTGATGGTTTTTCCTTTCTGAAGACAAACAATAAGATGGAACGTCTTTGCATTCTTGGAACACGATCCCATTCCAGTTCACAGCTTTGACTGTTCCTTTGTCTTAACTATGAAGTGGTTGGACCCATTTCGACGCAAAAATTCGGCTTTATTGCGGTGAAACGTTGCCAAACACTCTACTGAAACATCTTTACGACGCTGTTTTTGCTTTATTGAGAGCAAGCGCGGCACCCATCTTGCGCACAACAACAAGAATTGTGATGTGCCATCACGCATGAGACTGTTTTTGAATGTGTTTGCGACAGCCAGCGGCCCTTTGTTGAACTCAGACTAATCACGGAAGAATTAGTCGAAGCACCTTTGAGATAAGAAGCATATCCTCTTGCGAAATTTCTCCAGTGCTTGCTTCCTCTCTAAGCCAAAGTACCTTTAGAGTCACTGGTATGAAGTGAGTTTCCTTCCGGTTAGGACTAACCTCACCTCAACCTAATCGACGAAGAACAGTGTTTTCCGAGTTCCCGCATTACCTTAAGGAGGTCCTGAAGCAACGCAAGATCACTGAAAGCACGTGTTCGGGCAACCAGAGCACGATGTTCCCACAAGGGGTCCTACACCACGATTAGGCAAGAACAAATAGTTCTTGGGGCCCTGATCTGTCGTGCTGCCAGAAAATAAAAACCCTCTGGTCAGCGTTCTGACATGCAACGCTTGCACGAAACACAGACATGCACCTCCAACAGGTACCTGCAACAGCTACACGTCCTTGTGCTATGCAAGCACATACAGGAAAGGGAAGAGAAAAAAAGAAGAGAAAAGAAAAAAAGAAGAGAAGAGGGATGCTGCTACAACATACACATTCATATGCATCGTACACTGTACAATACACATGGCAGCGAGTCTTCGCAACAGAGCCAATAATCCCTAACATCAATCAAGATATGAAAAACATACTCTACCGCGCTCTCCTACCCTGCCGGCTTGTAAACAACCTGCCTGCAAAGTGACGTGTTTCAGCCAACCTATTCCCTGAGGATAACAAGTCCGTCACCTCCCAATTATCTCCAAACCTCACAATTCCTAATGCGTCCAAATTTCTAATATCATCATACAGAGGACAGTCTCATAAAATATGCTTTCAATCCTCTGTCTGATGCCCATAGTCACAAATACTACTCTCAGCCAAACCTCTTTTGTACAGGAACTCGCTCAAAGAACCATGCGCACAACTTTTACATCTTCAAATTTTCGGTCAATATACGATAAATAAAATGCCTATCACTTCAGCTAGCTCACGCATTCAGTTAGTTTCAGTCGACGATCATCCAATACCAATTTGTGGATTTTCTTAACCACGTCTGGCGTGGATATCTTCATTGGTCGATCACTGCGGTGTTCGTCTTGGCAACATATACGGCCTCGTTTAAACTCTGATACCCAATATTTGTTTTGACCGCCAGTTAGCACGAGTGTTAATATTTTCATGCACGATTGGACCAGCCCAATATTTGGCCAGATCGTAGAAGGAGATTGTAAACACGCCATCGCCACCTCTCGGTCACTTATCATGCCATCATACAAAATAACCGATTTTCGAGATTTTTAACGAAAGAAAAAAAAACAAAATATTTAGTATACAATATACAGCTGTTTTTAAAACAAAATTCCGTAACACAAAATGCAACTGTCTTTGATTGAATGCTGTTGGGTGTATATCAACTTCTCTATAGACCTAACAAATCCTCTACATACTAAACTAATGCTCTATCCTATTGTTAAACTTTACATCCTTTGCATTTTTCTATCCCAAGTACATTCTTTGCGAAATCGCTTGTAAATACGCTATCGCCACGTTTCCATCACTCATGATGCCATCATACAAAATAACCGATTTTCGAGATTTTTAAGGAACAAGTTTTGCACAAAATCAACAAAAATAAAATGGGAAAATCGTTTCATATTTAAAAAAAAAAGTAGAATATCAAGTAATAACCCAGCAAAATTCAATATACAAGGTGCAGCTGCTTTTAAAACCAAGTTCTATATCAGAAAATGCGACTGCCTTTAGTTGAATATCCCAGGGTGTATATCGGCTTCTTTATATACCTCACAAATCCTCTACATACTAAATTAATGCTTAATCCTATTGTTAAACCTGTTCACTTGTTTTGCAAGGATTCTCCCTTGAGCAGGTAGCCTACACTCTCGTCTTTGGTATATATTTTACATTCTTTGCATTTTTCTATTCTAAGCACTTTCTTTGCCATATCGTTGGTAAGCGTTTATGACCCCTCATTGTGCAATGTGTGAAAATCGATTAGGAATTAGTTTTCCTAATTTTGTTGTTGCCTATTTCTAGAATTCAAGGTTAATGACGTCCAACCTTAAGTCAATAATTCGCCCCTTTCAATGAAGTGTCATTTCCTTGAAGTCGGTTTCATGTTGCGCAAATAGTTTGGTTTTCGTAAATCCACAAGTCTGTCATTGTTTAAATTTCGTTTGAAAATAAAATAATTTGGTGCTATTTCTGCTATTGTTATAAAGAAGGCATTGCACGCAAAAATTAATTGAGGTAAGGTCGTTTTGGATGGAGGTTGTTTGTTTTGTCTTGTAACATAATCGGCACCTTCGGACGTGGTATATTCGATTTTGACGTAATTTTCTTTTTTTTTAACACAATCGATATTTGGACTGTAGAAACAAAACATTACTCTCAAATAATCAATTTAAGAAATTTATACTTTTTGTGAATAAACTTTTGTTCACATGATTTGTTAATACAATAAATTGATCAAATGGTTTGTAAACTGTTTATGAATGGTTTATTAGGTCTCCTATTTATAAAAATGTACTGTAGATGTGAAGAACGTTCTTACTTCTTACGGGGCTCATATGCTTGTTGACGTAGCCACCGGGTAACGAATGAGCTTCATACCTGAAGCGAATTTTGTTCCATTGAAAGCCCACGTTTGAATAACCACTTCTTTATTAAGTTTTAACTATAGGGTGATTTTTTAAGATTTAAGTTTTTCAGGTTGGCAGCACTGGTTGGTAATGACCTCCAAACGTCATCTGTCAAAGTGAAAAGTGTACAGTACTAGTGTACTCTGCCATTTTATCATGGAAAGACTAACAAACGAGCAACGATTGCAAATCGTTGAAATTTATTATGAAAATTCGTGCTCTGTGACAAATGTGCATCGTTTGATACGACCATTTTTCGACCTGCTGAATCAACAATTCGTGCTGTTATCTCAAAATTTCGCACCAAATTTACTTTGTTGGACATAAAACCATCGACTGGCATGCGTAGAGTGCGTACCGAAGAAAATATTGCAGCCGTAGCGACCAGTGTTAATGACGATCGTGAAATGTCAATTCGTCACCGTTCTCAGCTAGTGGGCATGTGTTACTTAACCACAAGAAAAATGTTACACGTCGATTTGGCTTTGAAAGGTTATAAAATTCAACTCACGCAAGAATTGAAGCCGAATGACCTACCACAACGTCTAATTTTTGGTGAATGGGCCTTACAAAAGCTCAATGAAAATTCGCTTTTTTGGCGAGCAGCTTTGGCCCTGTGAGTTGGCCCTCAAGATTTTGCGATTTAACACCTCTTGATTATTTCTTGTCGGGTTATGTTAAGTCGTTAGTCTATGTGGACAAGTCGAACACTATTGAAGCCTTACAGGATAGCATAACACGCGTTATTCGTGGAATACAGACTGAAATGATCGAAAAAAATGAAGAAAAATTGGACCTTCCGATGGAGCCACGAACAACATTTACATGAAATTATATTTAAAAATTAAATGGCAAAGACTAATTTGTCGATTCCAATAAAAAATTTTAATATATAATGCAAATTCTTATTTACGAATATGGATCGTTTAACAACCGAAGAACGCACTTAATCGAGTACTTTCTTCGATTGAAAAAAAAAAACTATGATTAAAAAATCAGCCTATACTTTTATGCGTTCTTCGGTTGTTAAACGATCCATATTCATTCCATTTTCGTAAATGACAAACCTTTTACCAAATAAATTACACTTCAGATGACAAGTATTTATCGGCTGACAGCCTTGCCAGACCGGCGATTTTGAAACCATTAGGTAGATTATTCGTTAGTATGTTAGTATGTGAAAATAGTGGTAACAGAGTAGTACTTAAAATAAGCACTTATTTTAAATGCGTACTATTTTCACGCGTACTCAATTCAAGTAAAATTTATTCAATTTCAGTTTCTCTTACTTGTTTTAAGTAAAAGTTACAAGTATTGAGTAGATTTGGTATACTTATTTTGAATATGTTTTCAATCGAAATTAAGTACTAGGGTATTTTTTAATGTAGTATTAAAAAAAATAATCATTTGTTTTTCTTTCTTGATCAGTGCCAGTATTGGGAAGCAAAAGCGGAGTCTTTCGATAGCAAGATATACCTATATATGTATGAATTACGAAAATCGAGCAATAAAAAAATGTGTCTCTCGCTCTCTCTGGCTGTCATTAGCTCGAGAGAAGGAAGATCGGCACTATGTGAATATTGCATGGAAAGATGTATATATTATTGTTGACATTTTCGTGATTACTGGGGCGTGATTTTTTTTTGTCTGGTCGGATGATGACTACACAGGATAGTTTGGGGATTATTTCTGTTGTTTTACATCTATGTACATGTGATCAGACTGACGAAAAGTCCAAAAGTATAAGAAACTTAGAAAAATTCAGAAATATTGAAGCTTCCCAACACGAAAGTTAATTTCTTTTTTTTTGCAGGTTTACAGAAAGTTTCTTTTTCCGCAGGAAGTGTGTACTGAACACAGATATCAAGCCAGTATTTGCCTTTTTGCTTTATATAAGGTATCCGTCCCCACTGAGCTATATGTATGTATATAATGTGTGTAAATAATTTTAAAACGAAGCTTCCTTTGCCAGAATAGTGTAATTTGTTAAGCCAAATCTAATGGAGGATGGTCAAGTGGGAGCACTTATCTTTAATTATAACATTTCTAAAATATTACAAAAGCAAAAAAAAAAAACGCTAAATTTTTTTTCTCAAAATCACCAAATTTGAAATAGCTAAAACACAAATGGCACAACTTTATACCTCTACTCCAGCCTTATGCTCAGCGAGGGCTTCGATATTGCATCGCCAAAAACTCTAAAATAAAAAAGAGATACAATTAAAATGCAGCTAAATCTTGGAATTGAAACGCAGAATCGGAAAAAATACCCTAATTTTTATTTTAGAGATTTTTCTTTAACGTTTTAGTTTTCTGAAGTCATCGTTATCTCGGTCGGAAATGCAAAATTCCATTGTTTCGGTAATTGAACGTCTTGTTTAAAAGTTATAAATACTTCTTTTATTTTAGAGATTTTTCTTTAACTTTTTAGTTTTCGGAAGTCACCGTCAACCCCGTCGAATGTGCAAAATTTCATTGTTTCCGTAATTGAATGTCTTGTTTAAAAGTTACAAATACTTTTTTTATTTTAGAGATTTTTCTTTAACATTTTACTTTTCTGAAGTCATCGTTATCTCGGTCGGAAGTGCAAAATTCCATTGTTTCGGTAATTGAACGTCTCGTTTAAAAGTTATA